>JASPKZ010001794.1:0-50240 GCA_030220185.1 Diploptera punctata
CAATACGCTAGAGATCGGAATGTCATATAGGATTTAGTCCCCGCAGAGTTAGGTTTTTAAACTGATCAAATCCTTCTTGGCAGCATAATGCTCTGGGGTAGACTTCAGCTCCGTAAGAAATGAGTAACCAGATTATGTTCTGAGGATAAGAGGAGATGGCGGATAGCTGACAATCTGGCTTATAATCTCGTTCATTTTTGTGCAAGGAGGTAGTCTTTAAACCTTCTATTAACCTAATGGTCTCTTTCATTCCCATTCGTGATCACATGATTTTGCCCATCCAGACTATCATGTAGGCTTAATTGTTATTTAAAAATTGTTTTCCCAGAAATTCCTATTTTATGTAGTCATTTACTTAATCGTTCTGTTTGTCTCTGTTTGTTCCAACAACTCATGAACTTTGTTCTCAAATACTCGTAATCGTTTCGTCTCCCTGAAGTAGGAAACATGATTCAAACTTGATATAACTGGAACAATTACCGTTTTATACATATATTTAGAATAAGATAAGAATACATTTTATTTACAATAATTGCTAGTTTAAGTTTTTCGTCCAGCCTCTTGGTTAGTTGTCGCGTTCATGACGAATTCTGAGTCACGGTTCGGTTCCCGGTGAGACGGTACGAATTTTTCTTAATGGTATATTCCGGTGGTTGCTATGGTCTGGATTAGGTTAAGTTTAGGTTAAGGACTCTCGTGGCGTTTTCAATTATCATTCACCACCCATCGTATCATTAGGGTAAGTAACTCCGCCTTCCAGTTGCCCCACCTTAAGAAACGATTACAATTCAGTCTGTGCCAGGAGAGAACCACAGAATAGTCATAAGACAACCTGATGGCATTGGACAAAAAAGTTTTGAGTTTTTGAGAGAGAAGTGGGATAATGTGCCCCCTTAATGCACAATAAACACGTGTTAAACCAGTGCTGAGCCTATTTTTAATTTTCCTTCCTCTCCACCTCATTCCCTGTTTACTTACGTAAACTGAACTGTACTGATTCTGTTTCAATGTTCAAAAGTTTAAAATCCAGTTTATATGTAATATACATCGGTCTCTCTCTGTATAACAACATCTAAACAGGCCTCCATATAAGTAAGATTTCAGAGGTTCGTCATTAACAAATGGAGGAAGAGACTATGATTCAAGGTTGGGCGGGACTTAGATAATCCGTGCTATAGCACGGCGAAACTAATAGAATAGATTTAGAGTAAATTTATTTAGCCTGATTGAGTTAAGGCCACAGGCCTTACCCTTCTACTTACCAGGACTATTTCACTCATGCCCCAATGGGAGTCAATGACCATCCGTTACTATGATTTTTTACTTACAACCAATCACAGTCGTGTTTCGCCTAGAATTTACCAACTAAAGTTTATCATAATAAAGAAAGCACCTCCTTTTTAAAACATTCTGAATAGGCCATAGCATTATTTTGCAGTGACTAACTCATCAAGAACTACGGCTACAGATTGTATATATAGTGCATAAATGTCAACACCTACCGCATGCAGGAGTTAATATAAAGACATTTGTAGCATTGATTATTATACCACCAAAAAAGAACCACTGTTTTGCAACTTTCTTAATGTATTTTTTTCCCAAAAAATATAATTGTCATATTTACAATCATAGGACATCAGAAATGAATAATATACAGTTTTATATGTTTCATTTTTTCTCCACTAGAGTGCATTCTTACATATTGCGCTTCCTTTGGCAATAAATAATATGATCTGGTTGCAGTGACGAACAAAGAAGCAAATGAAGCGTACCAATCGTTTCTCATTTGTTTTCAAAACTCGCCGTTTACATTAATATATACATATTTTAAAATAACTAATTAAATAATGATTTGTGAGTAAACACTTAATTTGATTCGTTAAATCAATCCTAACAATGCCACTCTTTGATTTCCAAATTCTCTAGATAATTTCACTTCTCACTTAGTGGTCCTGAATTGATCGATACTTTGGAAATCACTCGTGCATTACTTATGACAAACATATGTTACAATTTACAAAGATGTGTTTAACATTTAAATCTAAAAAATACAAACAAAATATTAACAATAATAATACATACTAAACAATTAATTAACCATAAGTAATGCCAAGAGTGATTTCCAAATTATCGATAAATAACGACTCACGAAGTGAGGAGTGAATTTATCTAGAGAATTTGGAAATCAATTCATTCTGATGTCCTATGATGTAAATATGACAATTATATTTTTCTGGAATGTTATTAACCTGGGAAAAAACTACATTTAAGAAAGAGCAAACAGTGGTGGTTTCTTTTTTCGGTGGTACAATGTCAGTTGCTACAAATAGTTTTTATAATCAACTCCCGCCATACGCTATGTGTTGACATTCATGCATGCCACTATACATACAATCTGATAGCCGTATTTCTTAGAGAGTCAGTCACACTGCAAAATAATGCTATGACCTATTCAGAATGTTAAAAAGGAGGAGGCTTTCTTTCTTGTTATGATAAACTTAAGTTGGTAAATTCTAGGCGAAACACGACTGTGAATTGGTTGTAAATAAAAAATAATTGATTCGTGATTGGTCATTGACTCCCATTTGGGGCATGAGTTAAATGAGTCTGTCAAACTTAACAATAATGAAAATAATCTCTAATAATACAATACAATTAAAATTAAACTAATGAAATAATGTACTCACAAAGGAATAACAGTTCGAATCTAACTGTACATAAAAAAGAAATTAGAAACATACAAAGAAAGTAATAAACTATAATGGGATTAATCTATCGCATATATATATATATATATATATATATATATATATAATATATATATATATATAAGGCATTGGGTGTAGTATGCGTATAGATTTGCACACCGAAGTTGCGGAAACTGTCATCCTGTCACTGATTGACTACATCACTATAGTGCGGTGAGTTTTAAGTATGTGATTAACATTTACAAATCTCACTGGCTGTCTCTTCGTTTATTGTCCAAAATTATTTCTTACAAGATATGATGCAGGGATGACACTCAACATTCAGACGTAAGTCTCTTGGAATAGATAACAAAGTGTTTATTGTTCAACAGCCTAATATATATTCAAGTTGTCAGTCACATACTTGCAGTCCACAGCTCAAAAGAAAGCAACCACGAAGAAGTACTTACGCAGTAGATTATGTCATGAGGAATTATACTATCTGAACTTTTGAGTCTTATAATGCGGCGTGCTAGTTCCCTAAGTGGCTGAATTCAAATACCTAGGAACAATGATCACAAATAGGAATGAAATGCACAAAGAAACTAAACATAGGCTCATTTTGGAAACGCGTGTTATTATGCATTACAGGGACTCTTGACGTCACAACTCCTTTCAAAAAACGTTAATCTGAGCAATATATAAGATTATTATTCTACCAGTTATATTATATGGATGCGAAACATGAATTCTTACTAAGTAATAGCTTTATTTTACCTGGCAAGTTAAGAGGCCTTGTCTACCACTACCAGGTAAGGAGTATTTGAGAATAAAGTTCACAGGAACATTTTTGGAGAGATGAACAGACAGCTGAGTGGAGAAGACTCCATAATATTGTGAACTACATGGTCTTTATATAGCCAGATATATATAATAGTTTAAGTCTCGTAGACTGCGATGGGCAGGACACGTGGCACGAATGGGGAATGGAAGACGTGCATGCAAGCTTATTGTAGGAACACCAGAGGGAGAATCCCCATTTGGTAGACCAATAATGAGGTAGGAGAATAACATTAACTATGATTTGAAGGAAGTAGATTATATAGGGAATTATTGGAAAATATTAGCTCAAGATGGGGATGTATGGAGAGCTTATGTCCGCGCGGCCATGAATCTACGGATTCGATAGTGCCAGTGAGTTAGTTATTATTATTATTACTTTTTTTTCTCTCTCTTCTGTAAGCCATACATTTATGATTTGAAGGAAGTAGATTATACAGGAAATGATTGGAAAACATTAGCTCAGGATAGGGATGTATGGAGAGCTTATGTCCGCGCGGCCATGAACCTATGGGTTCGATAGTGCCAGTGAGTTAGTTAGTTCCAACTCTGATGCACAGTCATCAGTAGAATACATCTTAAATAAACCACACTGATGCGTGACACATGACTGTTCTTTTTTTGTGGGCGTGTTTGGTTGGACTTCGCCTTTCATATCTCGTCCCGCACTTGTATTAACTTCATCTGCGGACTATAGATATCACGCACTATAGCTACTAGCATACTACAATACACGTACTCGGAAGGCACCCATGCACGGAGAAAAAATGCACTCAAAACGTCCATCGCTGAATAGTATATGATAAAGAATACAGGTATAGGTTCTGGAATAGATCCCTGGGGAACACCATACTTAACAAGCTTATATTCTGACATATATCCGTTATAATAAACATCATGTACGTAACCACAATTTTTTTATATTTTATAGTGCAGGAGTGTAAGCATATTTTTATGATTTGATGTGTATGAACGCATTCATATTTTATGTGACAGTTTGTGCTTCTAAATAAACTGCTGTTTTCATAAGAGAAACAAGTGTCAATCTTACAAGATTTGAACGTAAGCTTCGTGTTTTGTGTGAAGTTAGGACGATAGTGTTTCAAAGTTTGTCTATGTTTCCACCTTCAAGTTGAAACTCTAGTTTACAAAGTTCATTCTCTCTCTCTCTCTCTCTCTCTCTCTCTCTCTCTCTCTCTCTCTCTCTCTCTCTCTCTCTCTCTCTCTCTCTCTCCCTCTCTCTCTCTCTCTCTCTATGGCGCCCATACTGTTTGTGAAGACAAGTGTAATCTCCAATAGAAGAGAAACTTTTATTTTAACTGAGGGAGTAGATTACTTATTTTCAATGAAAACAAGGAAATTATTATTTATCCTTGACCAAAATTTTACAGAAGTTTACTGATTTATTTTGTATGACTATTTAACGTGTCCATCACTGTTTTCTACTGGTCTTGCATGAGACAGAGCGGGCCTGGGTTATATTCAAGGTGGATCAAGTTTTCTGGTTGAGGTTTTTCTTCTGCACCAATCAAACATCTCAAGAAACTTTAAGACTAAATTCCTTCTCGTACACTACATGATAATAAGTAAGGCCACGAGTGATTTCCAAATTATCGATAAATTCACGACTCATGAAGCGAGGAGTGAATTTATCTAGACTATTTAACTCATGCCCCAAATGGGAGTCAATGACCAATCACGTTTCAATGATTTCTGTTTTACAACCAATCAGAGTCGTGTTTCACGAAATATTTATCAGTGTTATAATTACCATATTAAAGAAAGCTCCTCCTTACAATATTGCGTTCCTTTGGCAATAAATAGTATGATCTGGTTGCAGTGATAAACAAAAGAAGCAGTAGAAGCGTACCTATCGTTTCTCATTTGTTTTCAAACATCGCCGTTTACATTAAATATATAAATATTTTAAAATAACTATAGTTAAATAATGATTTGTGAGTAAACAGCTTAATTTTATTCGTTAAATAGTCCTAACAAATGCCACTCTTGATTTCCAAATTCTCTAGATAAATTCACTCCTCACTTCGTGAGTCGTGAATTTATCGATAATTTGGAAATCACTCGTGGCATTACTTATGAGAATTTGGAAATCAAGAGTGGCATTTATTAGGACTATGTAACGAATAAATTTAAGCTGTTTACTCACAAATCATTATTTAACTATAGTTATTTTTAAATATTTATATATTTAATGTAAACGGCGATGTTTGAAAACAAATGAGAAATGATTGGTACGCTTCATTTGCTTCTTTTGTTCATCACTGCTACCAGATCATATTATTTATTGCCAAAGGATGGCAATGTTGTAAGAATGCACCCTAGTGGAGAAATTTATAACCAACGTTATAGATATTAATTAATTTCTGATGTCCTATTGTAAATATGTCAATTACATTTTTCTGGAATGTCATTTGCTGGAAAATAATTCGTTTAAGAAAGTGCAAACAGTGTTTTTTTTGTGGTATAATGAATTGTTACAAATATTTTTATATTATCTCTCGCATGCGCTTTCTGTTGACATTCATGCATTATATATACCATCTGTTAGCCGTATTTCTTGGAGAGTCAATCACTGCAAAATAATGCTATGACCTGTTCAGAATGTTAAGGAGGTCATCATTATCATCTTCAATCATGGACTAGGTCTGTTGACCCGTTCCGACTTCAGCCCATCTCTTTCTAGGTCTGCCCACATCTCGGGTGCCTTTAGGTTTGTATTTTGTTATTTGTTATGGATATCTATCTTCATTCATTCTGTCTATGTGTTGCTTCCATTTTTGTCTATATGTATCCATTTTATCAGTTATTGCAAATATTTCAAGTTCTGTCTTATTTCTGTGTTCTTGATTCTGTCTTCCTTAGTGCACCCTTTAACACATCTCAAAAAAATTCATTTCTGCCGCCGTTATCCTACTTAGATCTTGTTTTTTGTGTATCCAGGCTTCTGATCCATAGAGCAGTACCGGTACTGCCAACATTTTATAAAATTTCAATTGGGTCCCTTTCATTTTGTTATTTAGTGTTCGTTTTATCGTACCACATATTCCCTGGAATTTTGCTATTTTATTATTTATATCATTATCATAATTAAATGAAATATCACATCCTAGATAATTGAGAAGGTGCTCTCTTTATTAAGATAAATTTTAGTTGGTAAATTTTAGCCGAAACACGACTGTGATTGGTTGTAAATCAAAATCGTTGAAATGTGATTGGTCATTGACTCCCATTTGGGGCATGAGTTAAATAGTCATAATCATCCATGTCATAACTAACTCAACTAACTCACTGGCTCTATCGAAGCCATAGGTTCATGACCGAAAGGACATAAGCTCTCCACACATCCCTATCCAGAGATGTTTTCCAGTCATCTCCTGTAATTTACTTTCTTCAAATCATGAATAATGTTATTCTCTCACCTCATTCTTCGTCTACCAACTGGGCGTTTCCCCTCTGATTTTCCTACAAGAAGCTTCCATGCACCTCTTTCATCACCCATACGTGCCGCACATGTCCTGCCGATCGCACTCTGCGAGACTTAACTGTTCTTATTATATCTGGCTTCGTATACATATCATGTAGCTCACTATTATGTAGTTTTCTCCATTCACCTGTCTCTCTTTTGGCCCAAAAATGTTCATAATTACTTTATTCTCAAATATTCGTAATATTCTTTCCTCCCTTAAAGTAATATTCCATGCTTCCCACCTTATAACTGGGAGAATAACAGTTTTATATATTTTCAGTTTAACGTTTTTTGAAAGGAGTTGGCACGTCAAGAGTCTATGTAATGCATAATAGCATGCATTTCCAGAATTGAGCCTATGTTTAATTTCTTTGTGCATCTCATTCCTATTTGTAATTATTGTTCCTAGGTATTTGAATTCAGCCACTTCTTCAAAATTTCCTTTACTTGTCATTTGTTGTCCATTTCCATTATATAATCAGCCATGTCATATTCGCATTATTTATTACAAATATATGAGTGAATGGTGTGCGATTTCCAAAACAAACTAGGATTTTTTAAGTCTAATAAATTTCATGTCCTAACTTGACATTCACTTAAAATAGTAGGTCTACATATGGAAATCAGAATATAAGTTACTGACTTCACTAAATTTCAACAAGTGTATTATTAATTACTCTTGAATTCAGGATGAGAGGAGAGTTCATCTACAAAACCACAATTTAAGCGATTGGTAAGCATGCATCGTATAAAATAACTCGCTGGCACTATTGAACCCGTAGGTTCATGACCGCGCGGAGATAAGCTCTACACACTTCCCTACCTTGTTTTCCAATCCTCCCCTGTATGATCTACTTCCCTCAAATCATGGTTAATGTTATTCTCGCACTTCAATCTTGGTCTACCAACTGGACGTTTTTCCTCTGCTTTTCCTACAAGAAGTTTCCATTACCCTTTTTCAATTCCCGTTCGTGCCACATATCCCGCCCATTGCTGTCTACGAGATTTAACTGTTCTTATTATATGTGGTTTCCTATAAAAATAATGTACTCTCACATAGTCTTCTCCATTCGCTAATCTGTACATTTCTCTTTGGTCCAAAATGTTTTTAAGAAACTTTATTCTCAAATACTCGTAATATATTTTCCTCCCTTTAACTAAGCGTATATATAATATAACTGGGAGAATAGCAGTTTATATTATTTAATGTAACATATTTTTTAGAATTGAGGCTATGTTTAATTTTTTTTTTGTTTATCTCATTCTTATTTGTAATTATTGTTCCTAGGCATTTGAATTCACACCACTTCTTCAAAATTTCTCTCATTTGTCATTAACTGTCCATTTCATTATATAATATATTTCTATGTGTGAAACATAATATTTAGTTTTATTAATGTTTACTTCCAGTACCAATTTATTAGTGTCACTCAAAACATCATCATCATCATCATCATCATCATCAAAGTACATTCACGAATTTAAGCCATTTGTTGACCTGTTTCGGCCTCAAGAGAATCACCATCAAGAAGTCTTTGAGTGGACGTCCTGATCTTCTTATTTCTGCAGATTGACATCTTAACATTTGTTTGGGTATCGTGTGATCTTCCATTCGATGAACATGTTGCGTTCATGTTGACTTGTAATCAGAAATTTTGTTTTTCTAAAGGTTCCATGTGTAATTCTTCTAAGATGTCGTCATTTTTTTGTGATCTAGTAGTGTGTATCCTGCAGTCACCCTAAGGTATCTGTCACTCAACTTACATAAAATAATAGGCCTCAATCCTTTTTTTTTTATATTATTAAATTGATACACGAGAGCCTCTACTTATTTTGAATTCACAAGTCGCGACTGTGCATCAAAATTTTAAGTTTCCACTTCCTTTACAGTACTCTCTAGATGTGCTGTCTTTTTTAGAAAATAGAAACCACGTTCTTGCCTACCATTTGTGGGTTTAGAAAGCAAACCACACTCAGCGTAACACTTGTCCGGGATCGGGCTTTGTAATTTGCTGCATTTATTAACGTGGTCCTGATATTCGAAGAAGTTATCAGTAAGAAGCAGCTCGCCTCGGGCCCATGAAAGGCAGCTATTAATTCATCTTTCTTTTCCTGATGAACATATATACATGTAAAGATACAGATTATTAAAAAGCATAACAATGAGTGATTTTTGTATAGGAGAGTGAACAACTACTTATACTAGAATAATAACTGAGGGGCGTTTTGTTTAAAAAGATAACCTTTTAATATAAACAAGTTGGTTTTAAATAAAACAATAAATTAATAACAAAAGAGAATTCTTGATCAAACGACCAAGCGTAGCTGTAAAATAACTGAAGATATAACATATCATACATAATACCACACTCACACACGTGTCCAAGCTTTAGGAGTCACTTCTTCCGTACATAGCTGGACTAACTCAAAACAGACCTCTTCTCGGCCTCCATCAACTTGTCTATATAGACCACCATATTAACCTTCCAGTCGCATGGTGAGCTGGAACTGGATTTCCACCTTTGAATCCGTCTTTAAATAACCAAACGCCGGTTGCTAGGCTGATCGAATGATAATGTTCGGTAAGAGTACAGTGTATATAAAGGTTCGCAAGTAGAGGGGATATGCGCCATAGAGATGCATGGCGGAAAGGATGAAAAGGGGAGGGGTAGGCACAAGGAACACAGGACATTGGCATATTTCATAAATGTTCTGTAGTAGGGAGGAGAACAAAGATACCATACTGAACCGCAGAAAGGCACTTTCGGTTCATAGATATATTAAAACTTTTGCATCCTAAAATGTCTAAAATATGGAATATTACCCTTCTTACTTATTCTCACTTGTTGAACAGAGCTACCAGTGATTTTTAAAGTACAATTCCATCCTGATTAGAGCTCTCCAGGAAGGTCTATTTTATTGATGTGTAATATTATTTTATCGATTTTGGACATATAAATCCATAAAAAATGATTTTAAAAAATTGCATCTCTGTGTTCTACTAATGTGCACATTTTTTGTTCTTTGCATTTTCCCGTAACTTGTATTTTTTTTCTTTCAAATTGTTGTACATTTTTCTCTAAAACTATGAAAGATAGGAGAATAATGTTTGGCAAGGGTACGTAGTTTAAACAGCTCTATAATAAGGTACATTTATATTTGTGCTATTGATAGTGTTTGAAATTTAAAAAAATGTATGCACCATTTTTAACAAAACAAATGTTTGGTCTTTGAATGTTTAAAAAAAAATCACAATCCGGATCACAACACATGCAAACCTTATTATTGTCAAATGAACTATGAACAACAACATACTTAATTTTGGAAACAATTGGATAAGTAGTTTTTGAGAAAATTCTATCAAGACAATACTTTTAAGAAGTTAGATTTTTTATTTAATTTTTTTTTATATTTTAAATTACTCATGACGAAATATGTCTAAAAAGTTAACCAGAGTGCCATTATGTTAAGGAAGACTTGTTTAATTACACTGAGCAACAGAAAAGAAACTCTTTTTTGTCTCAGAAATAAAAATATGTGATTCTGATAGTATTTTGCTCCTGAATTGAAATATGATATCGGGTTTTCTCCATCACGCAAGGTTTCCTAGAGAGACAGGCATTTATAATTCCAAACACTTTTAATATTTTCTACATTCGTAACAACACAATATTCGAACATTCAGACTCACCTAGAAAGTAAGAAATGACGATTATCGCTATATGTCGCCCGTGGAGCATCCCTCTTGATGGTCCAACCTAATCGGCCAACATATTAAGATTCCATTTGCCTTGATATATCTTTTGCATAGGTGAAATCTCCTGATGAACGTGTTCCCCTTGCTCATCGCTCACTGCGCCAAGATTTCCGGGAAGAAAAATCTAACGTTTATTAAAAAAAATATTTAAATCCATTAAATGAAATTGAAATAAAAAAACGGTGGGTAATGGAGAAATTCCGAAAAATATTTGAAAACACGATAAAAAACTGCATTAAGTACAACTCACGAGACAAAAATCATGTTGACCAGTGTCATTGACATTATTTTCATGTACATAACTTAAACTGAAAACATGATTTTTTATGTTGCATATTTTTAAACCAAATTGCAAGGAAATTAGTACCCTTAAACAGGAAATCATATCTCTCGTCCTCCACATGCAGTATGTAGACAAAGAGAAATTATTTTAGGAGCAATATTTTATGGTAAACTCATAAGCTTTGCAATATCATCTTTTTATACAAACGAAGAAAGAGTTTGAATACGACTTTGTGTTGTTTGTTGTTTTGAAGCAGATGGCGCAGTTTGCAGGTTGTGCGCTCTTTTGTTTCACAAGCCATTTCCGTTAGGACGCCTTCTCATACTGCACTGAATCTCTAATTCAAAACTTTTTGCTTTCGATGAACCTCCCTTATTTTGCTGCTCTTTGTTCACTAACAATGCATGTTCACTTTTTTATTGACTTTTAAAATTTTTTTTCTAGTCTATTATCGCAAGTTTATTCCTCTGGTAAATAAGGAATTTAAATTTAACATTAATGCATTTAATATATACTAGTTTAATTAAACCTTTGTTTAAGGTTTTGAATTACAGCAAATGATACTTCCTGGAATTTATTATTTTGATTAGGTTTAATCCTGAATTTCTTATTCTTTGTAAGTGACTGAATTCAAATACCTAGGAACAATAACTACAAACATGAATGAGAAAATTAACTAATTAACTCATTGGCACTATAGAATCTGAAGGTTTCATGGCCGCGCGGATACAAGCTCTCCATACATCCCTATCCTGAGCTAATGTTTTCCAACCATTCCCTATATAATCTACTTTCCTCAAAATCATAGTTAATGTTATTCTCCCACCTCATTCTTGGTCTACCAACTGGGCGTTTTCCCTCTGGTTTTCTTACAAGAAGCATCCATGCAAGTCTTCCATTCCCATTTGTGCCACATGTCCTGCCAATCGCAGTCTACGAGACTTACGGAGAACCGAATGGGACACTATTTGACTTCCGGCAAATTTTACCCCAGTGGAACCCATGTCCGCATTTCTTTACGGTTGTATTTTTACGATGAAAGATCGCCACTCTTTCGTCTGGCTTATCACCTTCGGCCAGTCCGGCATAGGTAACCTTATCGGCAGCAATGCTATTGCCGACATAGCCTTTGGGATCATTTAAACATGCAAGCCACTCCACCACGACAAGGTAAAAATACCAAATCTTTAAAATATTTTGTATCTCATATATTAATCATAGCAATTTACATTCGATAGATTTAAACTATCCCTAAGAATATCAAAAATTCCTGTGCACCATACACTAATACATAATTATAGAGGAAAAGTAAGCTAAATCAAGTTAATGGGTTCGTACCCCATTTATAGAGGAAGAGCCTCTCTTCTCTAATTTCTATGGAGGAAACAGGAATGAGATATAGAAATAAATTAAACATAGGCTCAGATCTGGAAACGCATGCTATTATACACTGGTGTCCAAAAGTTTAGGATAATTTGTAAAACGGAAAATCAAATGCTTAAAGAGGAGCAAGGAGTAAAAATTATTTATCAAAACGTTTCTCAGTACATTTAGTTTAGTTTACATACTAAATTATAATCTCTCTTCAACAATGAAAAAATTAATATCAATTATAAATGAAAATTGCATTGTTGCAGTTAAGCCCTGTTCCATAAATCTTCATTTTTAAAGAGAGTTATGATATAATCAGATGTAGTGTAAGAACAGATTGCAGTAAAATGGCACAAAGACAACATCTGGACCCTCTGCTTCGGGGTAGAATTATTGGGCGGCTAGAAACAGGACAGACACAAACTGAGGTCTCCATAGCACTTAATGTGCCACAAAATGTTATATCTAGGTTATGGCGACGGTTCCAAGAGACCGGAGACGTTAGGCGAAGACCAGTGGGAGGTCGTCCAAGAGTTACAAATCCTCAGCAGGATCGATATCTTGCGTTAACTGCAAGAAGAAACCGAACAATGTCTGCCAGACAACTGAGTTCAGAACTTGCGGCCGCCTCAGTATCAGAGTATCCAGACAAACTGTCTATAGAAGACTCAGAGCTGCTGGTCTGTATGCTAGACGGCCTGTAGTGTGCGTCCCACTCACCCTTGATAACAAGAGAGCACGTTTACGGTGGAGTCAGGAACATCGCGACTGGACTCTAAATCAGTGGAGCAGCGTGCTATTTACAGACGAGTCCAGATTCAGCTTGAACTGTGATTCGAATCGCGTGACTATCTGGAGGGAGCAAGGAAACTCTTACAACCCCATGAACATCATGGAAAGACATCCATTTGGTGGCGGTGGTCTCCTGGTATGGGGAGGTATAATGATGAATGCACGCACAGAGCTTCACATCTTCGCAGGTGGCACTGTTAATGCTCAGCGGTATAGAGAAGAGATCCTGGAACCTCATGTAAGACTTTTCAGGGGAGCTGTGGGTCCAGAATTCATATTCATGGATGACAATGCCCGACCTCACAGGTCACAACTGGTGGATGAGTTTCTTCAGGAGGAAGATATCCAGCGTATGGAGTGGCCAGCGAGGTCTCCGGATATGAATCCTATAGAGCATGCATGGGATGCCTTAGGGAGACAAATGCATCTCGTCAGCCTCCTCCGAGGACACTTCAAGACCTTCACATTGCTCTTCATGAGGAGTGGAATGAATTTGCTGAGCATCGAACTCCTGAACAACCTCATCACTAGCATGCCACGTCGATGTGAGTCTTGTGTAGCTGTCAGGGGTAATCACACCCCATACTAATCATTTGAACCATTGTTGTTCAACTTTTATGTTCGAATTCTGAAATGCAGTTTTCGTTTGTTGTGAAAATGACAAGTGAATGACGTATTCATGCCATTGTTTTCTTTCGTGCCATGTTTCTAATTATCTGTGACATACCCTTACCAAATTTTGTATTATTCTGACAAATGCTTTATAATAAGTCGGCAAATGAACTAATTATCCTTAACTTTTGGACATAAGTGTACATTACATGGACTCTTGTCATCCGCAACTTCTCTCTAAAAACGTTTAAAATAGTTATTTAGACGACTAGTTACCAAACCTAGTTTTATAACGTGTTGTCTACATTATTTTATCTACATTCAGTGAATTTTAGTAGGCCTAGGCTATATGTTGTATAATTAGTATATTTAATGAAATTGATTTATTGCGGAAACAATATGTTTACAGAAAGAGTAATGTGGGTTTTGGAGAGAGAAAAAAAAAACTACAAATCAACAAACGTTGTGTTGTTTAATTATATATATATATATATATTATATATATATATATATATATATATATAATTTTCCATCGTTATGGTCTCAAGGTAACGTGCCGTCTTGTCACGCAGCGGGCCCGGGTTCGATTCCCAGTCGGGACCCAGGTTCCTGGGTGAGTTTTTTCGGGGTTTTTCCTCGCCTGTAAAACAAGCTTAAGGCCCAACGGTCCCCGAAAATCATCCGGCCATCATCATCATCCTTATCATTATCATCATCCTTCACCGGTGTGGAAAGCAACGGGAAGCTACAACACACTACCATTCCCTAATAAAGCTGCAAAACATAGCATGAACATGTTATGATTGCAGTGAAGGACCTGCCCTCGGGCAGAATTACTATGGATGGATGGATATCATTATTAAAGTGTATATTACGTTTTGTTGAACCTGTATCTTATATTTTGATAGCGTGTTTTGTTAGATTATAAAGTACAGGTTTTGTTGCCAGGTAAGCATGAATTAAAGCGTCACTGATTGTCATTAATAGTAGATAAATATATAAATCGGTTATTGTTTCAGTTATATGAAATGGATGCGAATCGGGTTCTCTTACTCTAAAAGAGGAGAAAAGGTAACGAATATTTGAGTATAAAGGTCTGAGGAAAATTTTTGGATCAAAGAGAAATTAACAGATTAGTGAATCTAGAGGACTACATGATAATGAGTTACTGATGTAATAAGAACAGTACATCTCATATACTATGATGGGTAAATAATGAATTTCGATACAACTCGAAAATGGCAACCGCTAGGGCTATTTTTATATTTCTGTTTCAGGTGAACTTCTATACATAATGGCCAGTTTTTCTTGATTAACCGAACGAACTCTATGTTACTTTTTTTAATTTACCACTGTATGCCGTGTATAATTCCGAAAAAAAAAATAAAAATAAAAATTGCGCCAGAGGGAGCTTAATATATACACAGGATGAGTTAAAATTCCCCTTATAGAGTTTGAGGATTTGTAGTAGGGACCATACAATTAAGTCAAGCATAGGAACTCGTGTCCGGAAACGTACCGATTTTCCACCACACGTAAAATCACCACACACGCTTTTTCGGAGCCACTCACTAGGATAGTCTTGACTAAGGTAGTCCTTACGTCATTACCCGCTCACCTGATGTCCCATGTCCACTGCAAGTTTTTTTTATATGCTATTCAGTTGAGTTTGTGATCCGCCCAGAGACATTTGTACCTACACCGTACAGTAGTAATCCTTCACGACGGCACACAGCAGAATTCAAGGTGTACGTTCTCAATTATTGTATAGCTGGTTTAACTTGGCAGAGAGAGAGAGAGATGGAAATACAAGGGTAGATCGTTGACCGCTTTAGTCCGATAAAGAAAGAACCCACCCGGTTGTCAGTTTTCCTCTCCCCCTTCCCCTATTAACATCTGGTGAACACTGGTGCGAGTGGAGAGAGGCGAGTACATTCTACAAATTTCTCGTAAAGTTAAACCAGAGAGACTATAGTACTGTGTTGCTGTTATCCATTACATACATGTTTGCAGACATGATGTTATTGTACGGCAAAGCTCGGTGTAATGGCAGGCCGATTGTTTAGATTGCGCGTTCTCCCGACTTGACTCCGTTAGACTACCTATGAGGTCACAAGTAAATCTTAATTTACGGTACCCCTGTAGAATGCGAGGAAGACCTACTAGCACGAGTTATGGCTGCGGCAGATATTGGAGGACTGGTGGTCGTCACATCGAGCCCTTCTTGTAAATGGTTCCAGACGACAGACAGCAGGAATCGGAGAGAGCAACATGTGTTGTAGTGGTATTTTGTATGTAATGGAAAAAGGTACATTTCCGGACATGAGATCTTATGTTAAATTTAATTGTCTTGATCCCCTCTATAAGTCCTCAAACTCTGTAAGGAGAATTTAGACTCACTCTATATATATATATATACTGGGTGTTTTGAGATTCACATTACAAACTCATAGGACTTGTAGAGGGAACTGTATAGATAACGTTTTGAATAGAATCATTTGTTCGGGAATGTATCGTTTTCGTGCTGAAGTTACGAGAATTTCGCATTAAGTGTATAAATCTCCCTCGTCTGCCGGGAATAAATCAGTAGTAATCTAATGATATATGACTCAATTAATTACATTTACACAACCCAACATTCACTGATTTCGTGACAATGACCAATGTCAAGGGCAAAATAATGACACTTCATTTTGTCACAAAATGGAGCGAGTGTACCAAAACACGATTCGCAGGTACAATATATGCAATGAGCTTAGGATAATAGAGGACATATGACAATTATAGCAATATATGCACCGGAGGAAGGGAGAGATGAAGAAGAAACAAAAACATTTTATACTACTCTACAAAAGGAAATAAATAAGATAAACAAGAACGACATAATAATATTATTAGGAGACTTTAATGCTAGAGTGGGGAATCAACCAGTGGCAAATGTAATTGGGATCCATGGAGAAAATGTTATAAATAAAAATGGACAAGAATTAAAACAATTTGCAATTTTTAATGATTTTAAAATAACAAATACATTTTATAAGAAAAAAGATATTCACAAATACACATGGTCAGCACGAGGTTTTCGTTCACTGATAGATTATGTGTTAATCAATAAGAAAGCATCATCATTATTAACAGATACGAGAGTATTAGAGGAAGTGACATCTATTCAGATCACTATTTAGTAATCTCAAAAATAAATATATTAGCGAGATGGAGAAAACTAAAAGCAAATATAGAAATAAAGAGGACCACATTCAAAGTACTTTTATTACAAGATAAAAGTATACAAAATCTGTATCAGAATAGGCTTAAATGAACAATTAATATTAAAACCTACTTCCGAAGAAATAAACCGAGAATGGGATAATATAAAGAAAAGCATTGATAATGCAGCATATGAGGCATTAGGAACAAAATATAAAATATATAACAAGAAGGGTTTAAGAATATGGAATGAAGAATTAGAGAGGATAATAAAATATAAAAAAGAGGCTTATCACAAATATTTACAGAATAGAACACCAGAATTAAGAGCTGATTACAAACATAAAAGTGCAATAGCCAAAAGAGAAATTAAAAAAGCACACAAAGTCAGTTGGGATAGATATATAAGCAGACTAGAATACGATATACATGGGCAGCAAAAAATAGCCTATAAAGTAATGAAACATCTAAATAAACTAGAAAAAGATACAATACAGATCAATGCAATTGAGGAGAAAACAATGGGAAGAAACATTATAAAAAACTGTGGTATAATGAAAATAAAATTAACTAAAGATAACATATATGAGTGTGAGATAGGAATAGATATGATAACAATGGAAGAATTAGAAGAAAGTACTGAAACAACAAAGAACAGAAAGGCAGCTGGAATAGACGGAATTAATATGGAATTAATAAAATATGGAGGAATTTTTTTTAAACTGAGATTATTACATTTTTTAAATTTATGTTGGAAACAGCAACAATACCAGAAACTGGACAACAGCAATAGTACAATCTATTTTTAAGAAAGGAGAACGTAAAGACTGCAACAACTACAGAGGAATAAGCATTTTAACTGCAGGCTATAAAATATACTCAAGAATCTTAACATTTAGGTTAAAACAAATAACAGAGGTAATGTTAACAGAAGAACAAAGTGGATTCAGACCAGGACGTTCATGTATGGATAATATATTTACGATAAAAGAATTTATAAACAAAAGAAGAGAATATAACATGGAAACACACATAGCTTTTATTGATTTTGTCAAGGCATTTGATAAAGTAGACAGAGGAAAACTCTGGACAATTTTAAAAGAAAAAGGAATTCCGAAGCACTTAATAGCAGCTATAAAGAGTTTGTACTGGCACACAAATTTTGTTATAAAAACTAGAAATGAAGTAAGTAAAAATAAAATTCATACTCATCAAGGAGTTAAACAAGGATGCAGTATCTCTCCAGTTTTTATTTAACCTATACATCAATGATATAATAGAAAAATGGAACGAAGAAACAAATAAAAAGGAATAAAAATTAGATAAAAAACACTACTTGAAAAACATTATTATACGCTGATGACCAGGTAATAATAGCAAATACAGAAGACGAACTTCAGAGGAATATTTTTAAACTACATAATATATGTGAAACAATATAATCTCAAAATATCCATAGAAAAAAAACTAAGGTAATGGCATTCCAAGGGGAAAAATCAAATCAGATCCAAAATAGTAATAGGAAACAAAATCATAGAACAGGTGAACCATCTCAATTATTCTAGGATGTGATATTTCATTTAATTATGATAATGATATAAATAATAAAAATAGCAAAATTCCAGGGAATATGTGGTACGATAAAACGAACACTAAATAACAAAACAACAAGAGAGACCCAACTGAAATTTTATAAAATGTTGGCAGTACCGGTACTGCTCTATGGTTCAGAAGCCTGGATACATAAAAAACAAGACCTAAGTAGGATAACGGCGGCAGAAGAATGAAATTTTTGAGATCTGTTTAAAGGGTTGCCACTAAGGAAGACAGAATCAAGAACACAGAAATAAGACAGGAACTTGAAATATTTGCAATAACTGATAAAATGGATACATATAGACAAAAATGGAAGCAACACATAGACAGAATGAATGAAGATAGATATCCAAAACAAATAACAAAATACAAACCTAAAGGCACCCGAGATGTGGGCAGACCTAGAAAGAGATGGGCTGAAGTCGGAACGGGTCAACAGACCTAATCCATGAATGAAGATGATGATGATGATGAATTTAGTGGTAGTTCTAGAGTATACCGCTGTTGTAGTTGACAAGTACAGTACCAACCACAACTTATGTACAGTTGATAAGTTTCGTTAGTTTGCGTATAAACAATGTATTTTACAGTGACAAAGTGAAGTTTCTTAATTTTTCCTTTGATATTGGACATTGTTTCAAAATGTGAACGGTCGACCCTTCTGGTCCCTGAACCCAGAAGGAGTCCGTTACCATTTTTGGATCTTTACTTGCCTAAAGAGAGCGAGATAGAGATGAGCGAGAGGAGAGAGAGGGAAGAGAGAGAGAAGAGAGGAGAGAGAGAGAGAGAGAGATAGAGAGATAGAGATAGAGAGAGAGATAGAGAGCTAGAGAGAGAGATAGAGAGTAGGAGTGAGAGAGATAGAGAGATAGAGAATAGAGAGAGGGAGAGAAGAGAGGAGAGAGATGAGAATCTACTAATATATTTTGCTATCCTAATTGTAGCGTCGTCCATTTCATAAATATAAGTGCTATCTATTTTCCTTTGACCGGGCCCATCAAGAGGCAAATATTGATTCATCTTTCGTGTGTAGATTTAATAACATATATTAATTATTAAGAATTCTTAAAAACACTGTAGTAATCTCGTATTTAACGTAGTATAATATTTACAATCATGAAAGCTAAAAGGAAGAGGGGCGATAATATAACCCTTGATAAAGCTTTTATATAGGAGAAAAATATAAGGCAGCTATAGCATAGCTAACAAGAACAGTAATTAAACATTCTAGTTTGCTAAAATATAATTTAATATTCAAATTATTAGCCTGGTGTTGAAATATGAAAAAATTGCTTAAACAGAAATAACTGTTGACCATTACAAAACTTTAAAGAAAACATGAATACATAAATAAATCAATTAACCTGGTCATTACTTAAATCCAGTTTTGTGGACAATACAGAAATAATAAGAAAAATTACAATGTTAACTCACACAAGCACTCATGCATACCTTTTAGTCGAGCCGAGGGTTAGGGTCCATACCCCGGATGACCTACCCTGGCTTACCGGACCAAAAACCAAAACAACACAGCTCTTCTCGAGCTGACTGACGTCAACCAGATGATGACAAAATAACTAAATGAACGAATGAATGAAAATGAATGGGCCTGTTTACAACTTGCTTCATATATTTGAGTGTTCCGAGTAAGAGGGGAAGTTGCGCACTTACAGACAGAGCAGAAGGAAGGGATAGGAAGGTGAGTGGGAGTAAGGACAAAGAAAAAGGAAATTGGCACAGTTCATAAATCTCACTGAAGAGGGAGGATAACAGTACTTAGATGTTACGTACCGAAATAGTATTTTCGGTACAAATGAATGAATGAATGCTGGGTTGTGTGAATGTAATTAATTGAGTCATAAATAATTAATTTGCTATTGATTTAATCCCGGCAGACAGGGGAGATTTAAATGCTTAGTGCGAATTACGTTTTCGGACAAGTGTTCCTATTAAAAAAGGTTATGAACTCAGTTCCCTCTACATGTCGTAGAAGATTGTAGTGGAAATTACCGAACTCTCTCATATATATATATATATATATATATGAGTATATATCCAATGGCGTAACACCCAATGTTGAACTTCAGCCACCACTTTGTTAGGAGTTACTGGACGAAGTTTATTTAATAATGCTTATTTGCCTACAGATGTCGTGAATGGTATGAGGTCAATGTACCTATCCAATGAGATATCTACCAGTCAACTAAGTTATTACTAGCGTTATAAGGTAGGTGCCGCAGCGTAGTGTTAAGGCACTGCGCTACAAGCCGGAAGGTCGAGGGTTCGAGCCCCGTGGGGTCAGGATTGTTAAACTGACTCAAACCCTCTGGCGGCACTGTAGCCCTGGGGTCGACTCAACCTCTAATGGAAATGAGTACCAGACACTTGTTCTAGGGGTAAAGGCGGTCATCACGCAGGGCTGACAACCCGGCTGATATCAAGTGCCGATTGTCTAGAAAAAGTGGAGCCTTAACCTCCTACTACTACCCGAAGGGGCTCCTGAGGCCTGTAGTGGAATGACTTTACTTTTTTAATATTTTGCTTAGAGGCCTCTTTATACAGGATATTCAGACTCTGAACCCACGGCTTAAAGTCCCTCCCGGAGGACTTGCTCGTTGGATTTTTCTATTCTAAATAAATCCATCTTCCTCGACCGCGACCATCGGGACCATAACCACTAGTCCACCGCGGTCGACACACACAAATAAATAAAAAAGTAAATAAATAAATAAATAAATACATCCATTCATAGTAATTCTGCCCGAAGGCAGGTCCTTCACTGCAATCATATCATTTTCATGCTATGCTTGTGCAGCTTTACTAGGGAATTATAGGTGTGGTAGCATCCCGTTTCTTTCCACACTGGTGAAGGATTATGATGATGATAATGATGACCATATGATTTCGGCGACCGTTTGGGCCTTAAAGTTTTCCTGACATTTGTCTTACAGATGAGGAAAAACCCCGATAAAAACCTCACCCAGAAAAACTGCCCCGACCGGGGATCGAACCCGTTCCCCCTTCCTGACAAGGCAGCACGCTACCTCGAGACCACAACGGTGGACTATATATATATACTTTTTTTTCACTGTTGGTGTTTACTAGGTTAAGATGCAAAATATTAAAATATAAAATTAATACCTGATAAATCAGTCATCCTCAACTAATTTTATATTTTAATATTTTATTACATAACCTCAACAGTGCTTTAAAATTATTTTTTGAAGTATTGATAGGTGAAGATATGCAAATATATTTTTTATATTATACAATCTCAATAGTTTAATTCCATCAGGAATCGTCAAAATAAAGAAGTAACATATAAGGAAACATGCGATTTAATCCTCCATTTTAGTTGTAAATTATTTCATACTAAAGTTACATTTTGTAATTGTAAAAATTAAATTTTATAACTAGGAAAACTGTGGTACGAAGATTTTAATATGTAGATATTGCTTCCCAGATTGTTCCGGAATAATTTAGGTCTTGTTTTAGATCACAAACAGTTGAAGTGTTTGAAATTGTCACTTTGTTGATTTATCACAACAGGAGGCAATCTGCACGCGTAATAAGCAATTTCCTCCTTTATGAAATAACGATAAACGTAAACCAACCTGCCATCTGCGTTAAATCAAAAGCCATTGTGTCCCGCCTCAATCTCATTTTCCATTGAAACAGTATTTTCTCTTCAGCCCATAATGGTTTTGACATCAAAAATACTAATTTTCTAAGGTCATGACTAAATTCGGTTTCTAGGTTACAAAAATCGAGAGACAAATATCCTATTACACTGAGCAACAAAAAAGAAACTTTTTTTTTTGTCTCAGAAAGAAAAATATGTGATTCTGCTAGTATTTTTTCTCCTCAATTCAAATGTAATATCGTTTTTTCTCCATCAGGCAAGTTTCCGAGAGACAGGCATTTATAATTTCAACACTTTAATATTTTCTACATTCGTAACTACACAATATTCGAACATTCGGACTCACCTAGAAAGTAAGAAATGACGATTTTCTGCTATATTTCGCCTGTGGAGCATCCCTCTTGATGGTCCAACAATAATCGGCCAGCATATTAGGATTCCATTTGGCTTTATGTCTCTTTTCCATAGCTGAAAACCACTTGAGTTAGCTGATTTGGTTTTATTTTACAATGGACAAATGGACGAAAAAGTTTATTCGAAAAATAATTGTTTAAATCCATTAATTGAAATTGAAATAAAAAAACTGTGGGTGGAGAAATTCCGAATACATATTTGAAAACACGATAAAAAATCACATTAAGTACAACTATTGGTACTCATGAGACAAAAATCATGTTGACCAGCATAATCTCACTATGGAGATAGTCATGTGCAATTCTTCTCTTAATAAAGTAGATAAATAATTCTATAATGATAAATAACTAACTGACTAGGACTATCGAATCTATAGGTTCATAACTTCATGGACGAAGGTTTCCATACATCCCTATCATGAGCTAATATTTTGAAATTATTTCTTTATAATTAACCTCCTTCAAATTATGGTTAATATTACTCTCCCACCTCATTCTTGGTCTTTCTAATGCTGCTTTCCCCTCTGATTTTTCTATATGCCTAAGGAATTCCCATGCCTCTCTTTCATTCCCCATTCGTGCTACATGCCTTGCCCATCGCAACTTTTGAGACTTAACAGTTCTTATTATATAAAGTTTCCCATAAAGATCATGTAGGCCTACCTCACTGTTAAATAGTCTTCTCCGTTCACATGTCTGTCCCTCTTGGTCCAAAAATTGTCCTAAGACCTTTATTCTTAATTACTCATAATCTTTTCTTTTCTCTTAAAGTAAGTGTTCATGCCTTGGATCCATATTATATAATACAAGATTTATATATTTTTGCTTTTTCATTTCTCTAGAGGAGTTGAGATGAAAAGAGTCTCTGGTAATGCGTAATAGCATTCGTTTTCAGAAGTGAACCTATATTTAATTTCTTTTTGCACCTGATCCTATAAAAATAGCAATATTTGTTATTTATATTTTATAATTAGGGACTTTAAGCCGTGGGTCCCGAATCTGAAGATTTTCAGACTCGTAAAAGATCCTTAAGCCTGAATGAAAATGCCTCTAAGCAAAATTTACCGAATTTTCCCGTCCTAGTACTACCATGGTTTCCTAGATGTCAGTATGAGGTGGAACTCTGATCACGGACCACTCAAATGACATCTATATAAAAACAAGTGTAACTAAATTAGTATGGTTCAAATTCTTCCCTGTAGGGGGAGAGCCTAAATCTCTGTCAAGGGAAAACGTGGGATTACAGGTACAATAGAAATTAGAGAGCTTTGTTATTATTTTTTCTTTTTTTTTTAGTTTAATTTCTCTCTTTTACGTACTTTTACTTCCCCACGCCACTCTGGTTTTACACGACCTCTTTGGAGAGATTTGAAACCCTGTATCACATAATACTTTTTTTAACACAAGGGCATGGTGAACCCCCCTGGATGAGGGATTATCTAAATTCCAGTACCACCTCCTAGAAAAACATGAGCATTTAAGAGAGTGTACATCTTTCACTAATTAAAAAGTATACTAGCCTGTTCATATCGATTGTACCTAGCAGACACCAGAAGTGACAGTATCATATATATATATATTTTTTTCTCTTTAATTTGCTTACTTGTTATAGTCAGCTACTAGGTGGCAGTGAAGACCGAGTTCTCGCGACATCTAGTAATAATGGAGAATATAATATATATATATATATATATATATATATATATATATATATATGTTATAATTAAATATTTAACATTGAGCAATGCAAGCTTAATATGGTATGATAAGAAAAATAAATGTCTGGACGGGATTCGAACCCGAATCTCTGAGTCTGTACCTCAGTGTGATATCCATTACACCACCAGGCGAATCCAATTCAAACATTTATTTTTCTTATATATGTATTATATTCTCCATTATTACTAGATGTCGCGAGAACTCGGTCTTCACTGCCAAATGGGATTCGCCTGGTGGTGTAATGGATATCACACTGAGGTACAGACTCAGAGATCCGGGTTCGAATCCCGTCCAGGCATTTATTTTTCTTATCATACCATATTAAGCTTGCATTGCTCAATGTTAAGCATTTAATTATAACATCGATAAAGCGTCACTGCTATAAAGTAAAAATGTTCTCTTTAATTTGCTTACTTGTTATAGTCAGCTACTAGATGGCAGTGAAGACCGAGTTCTCGCGACATCTAGTAATAATGGAGAATATAATACATATACAAGAAAAATAAATGTTTGATGTGGATTCGCCTGGTGGTGTAATGGATATCACACTGCGGTACAGACTCAGAGATCCGGGTTCGAATCCCGTCCAGGCATTTATTTTTCTTATCATACCATATATATATATATATATATATATAAGAAGAAAAAGTGTTTGAATTTGATTCGCTTGGTGGTGTAATGGATAACACGCTGGGGTACTGACCCAGAGTTCCTGGTTCGAATCCCGTTCAGGCATTTATTTTTTCTTATGTCATATATATATATATATATATATATATATATATGGTGTGTGTGTGTGTTTGTGTGTTTGTTTGTATGTCTTTCTGTGTAATAATGTTCTATTGGGCGCAATTTTTTTAGGGGTACCAAAACTTGGCTTATGACAATTAATTGAAATAACTGAGATGGAGTTTGTTTTCCAGCAAAATGGGACCTTTAAGAGTAGTTCACCTGAAACGAAAATTTAAAATAGTTCTAATGGCCTCAATTTTCGAGTTTCTCAACGAAACTCGGTATTTGCTATTGCAATAAAACGAGGAAGCTGTTCCTGAAAAAAATCAGTTAAATTCGATCGTTAAAAGTGAAGGTTTGTTTGAAATTCTTTGTTTTCACTGCGGTCCCACACATTTAAATAACTGGCACAAAAAAAGTAGTAATTTAACGTTAACAAAATAATAATAATATATTCTGTAAACTATCAAAATAGGTCCATATATAGTCTACTTGCTGAGAAATTCGCATTTAAAACTGTAGAATACAACAGGTAAACAAGTCCAATTGTTTAAGATGCAATGTAGGAAGGAGGATATTAATAAGTAAAGTGATCCCACAACAGGCCCAGAGGCCCTTGGGGTAGTAGGAGGTTAAGGCTTCCACTTTTTCTAGACAATCGGCATTTGATGTCAGCCCTGCGTGACGGCCGCCTTTACCCCCAGAACAAGCGTCTGGTACTCATTTCAGTTAGAGGCTGAGTCGACCCCAGGGCCATAATGCCGCCAGAGGGTTTGGGTCAGTTTAAAAATCCTGACCCCAACGGGACTTGAACCCTCGACCCTCCGGCTTGTAGCTCAGTGCCTTAACCACTACGCTACAGCGTAAATGAAATAAGTTTTATAGAATGTGTGGAACTATAAAACGGACACTGAAAAATAAACTTTGAGGAGAACACAATTAAAATTTCACAAAATTTTGGCAGTGCCTGTCTTAACATATGCAAGTGAAAATTGGAATCTTAACCGTTCAGACAGAAGAAAAATAGAAATGAAGTTCTTACGTTCAGTAGCAAGTGTGACAATTTTGGACAGAAAAAGAAATGAAGATATTAGAAAATACTTAAATATTTTTCATTTAACAAATATAATTGACAATATGAGAAACAACTGCTATGAACATGTTAAAAGAATGCAGATAGAATCCCCCAGCTGATATTGAAGTACAAACCAATAGGACATAGAAGCGTTGGACGATCATTTATTAGATGGGAAGATTAATTAAATCCCACTTGATGTGAAAACAGGTCAACAGGCCTAATTTCATGAAAAATAAGTCATTCACTTAGTTTACGCAGTTTCTGCGCGATGGACCTTTCTAATTACAGAAGTAGTCATCTGCGCTAGAATCTCCAATTTTAGTACATGAGGATTATAATAATAATAATAAATTGGTAAGAGGCACTCGAAAGAGCATTAAGTTATAAGTTTGTGATTTGTCTTTTATGAGTTCGTTCAGTGATCCTGTCCATATTCTGCATTGTTTGTAATGGTATCGCTCACACTTTTGGTCGCATATCTTGCATTCACACGAATCACTCGGTTGGTGGAATTTTGCATTTTTGCACATTTTGTGATGATATCCGTGTGTTGCTAAACCTATGATTCTGTGCCTTTGTGGTTGGTTACTTCCAGTCCACTCTCTGTTTACCATGGCATCTGAGGCGTAGAAATCTTCGTCGATCTCTTTTTCTCTCTGTTTTTCTTTTTTTTCGATGACTTTCTTATATGGCTCCGTTGCTGGCAGTAGTATCCTTTGCCTCAGGTCCTCTAGGAAGAAGGTTTCTCTGGCTAGCATATAGGCCATTCTATTTGGTGTGTATTTGCTTGCACCTAATGCCTTTTTTGATGAATCTTGGTTTTACTTTTTCTAACCTCTCCAAATCACATGGACTCTTACTTTAAGGGAGGAAAGGAGATTACGAGTATTTGAGAATAAAGTTCTTAGGAAAATTTTTGGACCAAAGAGAGATGAACAGACAGGTGAATGGAGAAGACTACATAACAATGAACTACATGGTCTTTATAGGAAGCCAGATATAATAAGAACAGTTAAGTCCCGTAGACTGCGGTGGGCAGGACATTTTGCGCGTATGGGGAATGAAAGACGTGCATGGAAACTTCTTGTAGGAAAGCCAGAAGGAAAACGCCCAGTTGGTAGACCAAGAATGAGGTGGGAGAACAACATTAACTATGATTTGAGGGAAGTAGATTATACAGGGAATGATTGGAAAGCATTAGCTCAGGATAGGGATGTATGGAGAGCTTATGTCCGTGCGGCCATGAACCTACGGGTTCGATAGTGCCAGTGAGTAAGTAAGTAACCTCTCCAAATCGCTGGTCGATAGTTTCTCCCATATCAGTTCTATCCCGTAGGTGACGATCGGGGTAATCACTGATGCGAATAATTTCATGGCTGTGACTAATTTTAACGATGTGATGTCTTTGATACTGCACATAGCTCTTATAGCTCATGAGGATTATGAAATGTAAAAAAGTTCGTTCCGTATTGACCAATCATAATCCAGTAGGCTTATGATTGGAATGGTATACATCTAGATGTTGAGTAGGAATTCTGAATTCTACTTGGCAGCGACTGTCTGTTATTTACTGGGATGTGCTCTTTATAATATAACTGACAATTTATAGGTGTGATACACATCTATATACATAAATTGCAACATGGACAAAAATCAATGTGTCGATAACATTTTTATCCCTGAAGCACATCTCTCAGTTCTATATTGACAAGTTTTACGTGTTCCCATTTTATATCTTCCCAATGCAGCGTACTATATCTCTTATTTTATTTACTATTTACACTGCACAAGTTTCTACTTCATAGCAAATTTATATAAATAGAAAAGTGACGTTATCAGAACAACAATCAGCATTGCCAAGGGCTCTCGTGATTTAATGTTTAACAAACCATAAGACAAACTGTATTTTCCAAACGTGAATAGTCCAATACACAAAACTTTTTTTCTAACAAAAGCTTTATGTATAAAAACTAGCTAATATCCGGTGTGCGTGCTACGACTAAATAAATGAAATATTCAGAGTTAGTTAAACATGGCGGTTACTAGTCAGTTTTTAATTTCGGATTTCAGGTAAACCTCAACTTCTAATTGTCGGATTTCTCTCATATTTGGATAATACTTACCTCGGTTTTTTATTTTAATATGATACACTGAGTTTAGTTGTGAAACAGAAAACTGTGACCACTAGAGCGATTCTTAAATTTTACACTTCAGATGAACTCTACAGATAATGGTTTTAGAGGGTCCAATTGTGAATCTAAAACATCCAGGGACACAAACAGAAAAAATAATTAAATGTAGGTCGAGTCGTTTAGCCAGTTTTTTATTTTGGGTTTCAGGTAAACCTCCACTTCTAATTGTCGAATTTACCTCATATTTGGATAATACCTACCTCAGTTTATTTTAATAGGATATACTGAGTTTCGTTGTGAAACGTAAAAAATTGTGACAACTTGAGCGAAATTTAAATTTTCACTTCAGGTGAACTCCTACACCGAATGGTTTTAGAGGGTCCAATTTTGAATCTGAACCATCGAGGGACACAATCAGATGCACACAAAAATGTTCACCGAAATCGATCCAGTAGTTTAGCAGGAGTAGAGTGGCAAACACACGTACACAAGAATTACTGTATAGGCCTATATGAAGATATAAATGAACGTCTGTCCTTTATGGACTCAAAAAATATTTTACCAATTTGAATGGGATTTTTAACTTCATTTACAGAATTTTTCTGGTACCATACGCTATATAACATATACGTGTGGTCTCGAATTAGCGTACTGCCTTGTCACGCAGCGGGCCCGGGTTCGATCCCCGTTCGAGACAAGTTTGTTGGTTGAGATTTTTCGGTTTATTTTTCCTCACGTGTAAGACAAATGTCAAGAAACATTAAGGCCCAAACGGTCCCCAAACATCATATGGACATCATAATCATCATCATTCATATTCTCCTTAGATTAAGTTTAGAATTACGGACTCTTTTGGCGCACCAGTATCATCATTGTCACCCATCATATCGTCGAGCAAGCCATAACACCGCCTTCCAGGCGCTCAGAAGCGAGTTACAATTACGCCAATGCTGGGAGAGAACACCAGAAAATGTGACAATCTGGGTCATTGAATACAAATAAATATTACCGTACTTAATATAGGGCCGGAGCTAAAAAAAAAGTACATCGATGCACTAAAAAAGTAGTTTTGTACGCTTAAATGGCTTACCCTGCCTAAATCATAACAAATACACCAAATTAATGTACACAGCATTGAATTGCTGAAAAAAAAATTATACAAAAATGTCCGTGACAGCATATGTATATCTTTTACGGATAATTCACAATAATCATTTTGTCTTTCAGCTCATTGATGCCAAGAAGATCAGGAAAAGTAGATTCCCGGGCGACGCCGAGTAACAGCTCGGGGTATCTAAAAATAATTACGATGTATAATTATAATAATATTTTTTTTACTCATTCAACTAAACATAAGAACACATCTAATTTATTTAGTGAAGCAATGCACGCCGGATGCTAGCTAGCATGTTATAAAATTAAGAAATCAGCTGTGACGTGGTGTAAAAAATAATTCATAATCAAAAAATTATATCTATGATTTTAATTACGTGACAAAAAATTCTCGTATTAATTAAAAATACTGTACGATTGACAGCGCATGTTACACGAATGGGGAATGAAAGAAAGGCATGGAAGCTTCTTATAGGAAAAGAGAGGGAAAACGCCCAGTTGGTAGTAGATCAAGAATGAAGTGGGAGAATAACACAAACGATGATTTGAGAGAAGTATATTATAAGGGGATGATTGGAAAACATTAGCTCAGAATAGCGATGTATGGACAGCTTATGTTCGCGTAGCCATGAACCTATGGGTTCGATAGTTCCAGTGAGCGAGTTAGTAACATGTAGGTGTAGATGACCTTATACTAGATAGAACGTCTTAAGTAACAGCCACTAGTTTCGATAATAATTTTAATCTTTATATATTTAATTTACAGTAATATTGTTCTATACAGTATTATACCAGTTCTTGGCGCTTCATAGTTCACTCATATTTCTTTATATCGTTCATTAAAACACTTAAGGTCTCACTAGCTCTTCAATTGTCTCCTCGTAAATCACCACTGTAACTGTAACTCTTAACTATTCTATTGTCTGACCAACGGATCTGTGTCGCCGTGAGATATGCGCTCTGAACACTAATTCCTATCTCTCTCTTTTCATTCGCTCCTCCCTCAACTCACAATTTGAGCCTTCTTGGAGACTGATTACACTGGCCAACATGATTTTCGTCTCATGAGTACCTATAATTGTACTTTAATGCAGTTTTTTTTATCGTGTTTTCAAATATGTATTTGGAATTTCTCCATCACCCACAGTTTTTTTATTTCAATTTTTCAGTTAATGGATTTAAATAATATTTTTTTTAATAAACTTTTTTCGTCTATTTGTCCATGTAAAATAAAACCAAATCAGCTAACTCAAATGGTTTTCAGCTATGGAAAAGAGATATAAAGGCAAATGGAATCCTAATATGCTGGCCGATTATTGTTGAACCATCAAGAGAGATGCTCCACAGGCGAAATATAGCAGACAATCGCCATTTCTTACTTTCTAGATGAGTCCGAATGTTCAAATAGTATGTAGTTACGAATGTAGAAAATATTAAAGTGTTTGAAATTATAAATGCCTGTCTCTCGGAAACCTTGCGTGATGGAGAAAAACTGATATCATGTTTGAATTGAGGAGAAAAAATACTAGCAGAATCACATATTTTTCTTTCTGAGACAAAAAAAAGTTTCTTTTTTGTTGCTCAGTGTTATTTGCGCTCTCAGTGCAGTGTTCTCATCTCAACATGAACACTATAGAAAGAAGCGGTGACAGAAATATTATTAAGGAAATAATAGTTAATAAACGTCATTAGACCTACTTAAAAATGAAGAAGTAATAATTAATCTTACATGATTCAATATTCAAGTTCCATGACACTGTTTGGGGGAAGTTTGGCAACATCCCTACTAAAAAGGTTCGTGACTGCTGTTTGGCGTGATGGAAAGGAAGCGCGTGTAATGGAGCGAGTACAGGCGTTAACTTTTCTAAGAACGACTGCAGCCCCAATCACCAAAAACAGAAAACAGTTCTCCGCCAATAAAGTCTTCGCATTTTTAAATGACGTTTCCATGTTTTACTCCACGTCGATATAATTATTTTAACAGCGTTGCAACGTTTGGATTTTTGGTATCAAAAATTGGTAAAAGTTTATTCTACTGAATAGAATCCCTTATAGTGAGACAGTAAAAAATCTAGGAGTATTTATGGATAAAAATTTAATTTGGAATAAACAAACGAATAACATTTGTAAAACTACCTTCTCAATAATACACTCATTAAATCGTATAAGAAATTATTTACCGTTTGGTCTAAGGAAAATGTTAGTAGATATGCTTGCAATGCCCCAGTTTGATTATTGTGATACTCTTTTTACTGACCTAAATACTGTTTTTACCCAAAGACTTCAACGTGTTCATAATTCTTGTATATAATTTTATTTGTGGTATACCGCAGATTTGATCAAGTTACACCATCCCTGGAACAATTGTCATAGCTTCGTCTACAAGATCGCAGAACCATCCATTCCCTATGCCTTCTCTATAAAATATTACACACATCATTACCTTATTATTTATCACACCGCTTCACTAGACTCTCTGATACACATAAATTAGATACCCGATCCTTTAAGCACAGTGTCCTTTATATCTCTCCTCATCACGCTACCTATTATTCGAAATATTTTACGATTTCTCTTGTTAGAACATGGAATTCCCTTCCACCCTATGTCAGAGACTGCCAAACTTTACAAGCTTTCAGAAACAAATTGAAAATAAGATTATTAACAGAAACAACTCACTAATATTACTTTTTAAAAATTAATAATTTGTTTTTCATTATTTAAGAAAAATAGTTTTAAGATTTGTTAATATATCTACCTAATGCCTTGCATAATAAGCGATAGATTAATTCATTATAGTTTATTTCTTTCTTTGTAATTTTTCTTTCTTTTCTTTATATGAATAATAGATTCGAGTTGTAATTCCTTTCTGTATACATTTTATCATTAATTTAATTTTAATTTAATTTAATTTAATGTATTATTATTCAGTTTGACAGATAATTAATTGTTTAGTATGTACTATTATTTTAATCTTTTGTATTTATATGTAACATATATTTGTCCTGGTGAGTGGAAAACAAGGCAACATAGCCCAGATGCGGACAGGTTGAATGAATCTATTCTATTGTAGAATGTGACAACGCCGATTGATATACTAATACTTATGCGTGCAAAATAGACCTATCTAACCACAAAGCAAAGTGACTGTAAACTAAATGACTGAGCCGACTATAGTTACACTCACGAAGTTATCTAGATTTACCTTACGAGTTGTTTTTGTGTCTAGAGGTACACCATAAAAACATTGAAATATGAAAGGAAAGTATTGTTGGAAGAGAGGTGACATCTGTAGTTGTCAGGCTGAACTCACTCAGTGGGATGCCAAAAAAGACTGCTCGCTGTGATTTTGATGGTGACACTTCATTATAACCCGCTCAATATAACACACAATACTGCATTGTAATTATGATCCTGTTGTCATATTTATAGGATTTTTTGCCAATACAAACGTCAATCACTGTCTCGGATTTATAGATATTTAGTAAAGGAACAGGCGATTCGACTGCAATAAAATAAATAAGTAAATAATCACCAACCACCTATTGTTTGCGAAGTCGATTCAAATAAATATTTTCCATTGCGGTTTAACATCCCAACTTATAGGTATTTTTACGTGCCCCAAGTCACCAGGACTTACAGTGGCACCTGTCGGGAGAGGGATTTTAACATCATTATCATCATCCAAAAGAATTATGGAACAGGCTAGTGAAGTGCCTTGTGTGGAGTGTAGCATTGTATGGTACAGAGACTCGGACGTAATGACGGAATGAGGAAAAGCGACTGGAAGTTTTTGAGTTGTGAATAGAAGGATGGAACGTATAAAATGGACAGACAAAATAAAAAATAAAGATGTGCTAGACAGAGTGGGTGAAGGAAGAACAATACTTGAACTCATAAATAGAGGGAAACAAATTGGATTGGCCACTGGCTAAGAAGAAACTGCCTGCTGACAGATGCCCAAGGAATGTTCAATGGAAAGAAAGTTAGAGGCAGAAGAAACATACGTCAGATGATAGGCAATATTAAAATAAATGGTTTGTATGCGGATACAAAAAGGAAAGCTGAGTTTAGGAAAGAGTGGGGGATGCTGAGTTTGCAGTGAAAGACCTACTCTTGGGCAGAACACTATGTATGTATGTATGTATCACAATCATCATAGGGCATGGCAGCCATTTTGGGCCCTAGCCTTCCTCAGAATGTCCTTCAAGACTTCTATATTTGCTGCTAAATTCTTCCAATTTCTAATTTTACTAATTCTAACGTCCTACGTGACATCATTTTCCATCTTAATTTTGGTCTTCCAACTTCTCTGGTTTGTAATGGTTATGCCATATAGATCTTTTTAACAGTTTTATTAATGTCCATACGTATCAAATGTCCAGTCCAGGCCAATCTATTAATTTTTATATACTTTATTAAATCGGGTTCCTTATATAATTCATTCCGATTGAGGGTCTTTCCACTTTTCAGCGGTTGCCCTTTTACCAGCCGGCTGCTGGCCCTTCACATCCACATGTGTCAATCACAGAGGTAGATTATAAACAGCCAGTGTAGGGGTGACATGTGGTTAGCATGTCGAGTCCCCCAGCCGTTATAGCTGGTTCCTCAACCTGGAGCCGCTACTTATTGTAGCTACCCAATTGCCTCATGATGCTGGGAGGGCACCGGTCCCATACTGGCCGAAATACCATGAGAAAATGTCTTCCCCCATGGAGACTCGAACCAGCGCAAGTCCCGTAGCTCTGCGCCAAGGCTTCCTACCTTAACCGCTCGGCTACGGCGCGGGACATATAATTCATACAATTCACAATTTTTCCTCCTTCTCAAAATATCGCGTTCTTTCACAGCCCCCAAATTGCTCTTAATATATTTATTTCAAAAGTTGCCAGAGATGTCTCATCTGATTTTGAAAGAGTGCAAGTTTCTAATGAATATGTAATTACTGGTCTTATAAGAGTTTTATAAATCAGTAACTTAGTTTTCCGTGTTATTAAGTGTGATCTTAGATATTTTCTAAGTCAAAAGAAACATCTGTTTGCAGCTATTGTGCGTTTTTTAATTTCTATATGGTTGTCATTCTTACAAGTAATTTATGAGCCCAAATATTTAATCAGATGAACAGTTTGGAATTTGTATTAATCTATTACAATGTGCAATGGATAATGTGTACATTTCTTGTTGGAAGATGGCGTGTATATTTAATCCTACATTGATTAATTTAAAAATTAATTTTCATAGCAGCATTTTCAAATATTTTATAACATACATTGTTTTTACCATACAAGGCCATGGAGGGCCTCCCCGAATGAGTGATCAGCTCCTTCGAGACAACACAACATTAAAGACGAAACTCGTCATTCATTAACACACCTCAGACTATGTATATGGCGACGGAAGACAGCAGTTGCACAATTCAGACACGATTGCCTTCTTAAACACTTGCACAAGGTCAATATATTGTCTACACCAAGATGCATTCTATGCAACCACCCAGAAGAAGAAATGGATGATGAACACCTCAACAACTGTGCAGCCGTCAAGGAGGGAACTTCTAAAACTTCGAAGTACTGGAGAGCAAGACTGCTAATGACTTCAGTATTAGATGCAGCACATTAGACACCAACCAACCAACCAACAATATCTGGTGAGTATGATAGAAATGATTAAGGAATTCATTTTTAACTCTCTTACCTTTTAGGTATGTGTACATAGAGTGGCATTAGATCGAAGAGATGGAGTACCCGCTGGGACACACTGGACACACAAAGCCTATTCGCATCAATGCCGGGTGTACATAAAAGAATATAGCGATTTTATCATCATCAACAACAATCACGGATTAAGCCCATGTGGCTTGTTCCGGTCTCATAGTTCTCATAGTCTCATAGTCTCAAAAGTTCGAGCCATCTCTTCTTCGGTCTACCAATATTCCTGCGTCCTTTTGGTTTGTATTTAAGTATAATTTTGGGAATGTGATCATCTTCCATTCATTGAACATGTTCTTTCCATTTTTTATAGATCCTTTTATTCTATCTAAGAGTTTGAAGAAATTTAGTTTCATTTGTAATATCTTCACTTCTTCTCTTATCTAGAAGTTTGCAAACCAGCCACACTTCTCAGAAATCTAATTTCAGCTGCTTCTATGATCTTCTCTTCTCTTTTAGTTAAAACCCAAAATTCACTGCCATACAATAGTAAGGGGACTACCACTACTTTATAAAATTTTAGTTTTGTTTCTTTTCTTGTGCTTTTAAATATCCTTTTGATTGTTCCACATATATAATTAAATTTATAGCGATTTTAAAGGTGTTGAATTATACTTTAACTAACTATGACAAAAACAAAACTAATGTTAAATGAAAGAGTAATATCTCCAGTTTACATTACAATCTCATATGTGTTCAATGTGACCACCGTTTGTTACGTGGCACACATCCAACATGTAGGCTAATTCTTCCCATAGATTAATAAGCATGTCTGGATTGATAGCAGCAACAGCTCTGGAATTTTGTCTCTCAACTCGGGCAGGTTAGCAGGCAATGGAGGCACGTAAACTCTGTCCTTTGCAAAACAAAACATAAATCGCATGGGGTGAGATCCGGTGATCTAGGAGGCCACTGGAGATAAGCCCTGTCATCTGGACAATGACGACCAATCTAGTAATGACAGTGTGGAAGGTCTAACGAAAACGCTTACATTGCGTCCCTACCGTTTACATTTGTTAAAGGCTCTAAAGTCTACTGATTACGCTGACTTTGCGCTTTTGCAGCAGCAACATTCTCCTAGGGACACTCTTGGTCGTCCCATACTTTTGCCTTTACACAGACAACCGTTCGCTGCGAACTGATTATGCCATCGACGGATGTTGTTGGTATTGGGGAGCCCAATGTTTGTTTTTTTCGAAACCGAACTTGGCATATAACAAATAATTTTAAAAAATGCTATGTCGTATTATTTAATCAGCAAAAACGAACCACTAGGATCAGGGTCTACACCTGAAATGAAAATTTTAAGCTAGCTCTAGCGGCCGTAATTTTCGAATTTTCGCAATGAACATTGCTATACTAATGCAATAAAACGAGTACGGTATTCTCCACGTATCAGCGAAATCAAACCATTCAAAATGGAGAATTACCTGAAATTAAATATCGCTCTTTGTTTCATTGCATACCGACATATTTAAATAATTGGAACGAGATATTAGTACATATTTCGCAAATTTCAAGGTTAAGGAAAACAAATATTCCATAAACCAGCAAAATGGGACCATAAATTCGACATGCTGAGGAATTCGCTTAATTTATGCAGCTTCTGCTTGATGTACTTTTGAGATCCATTGTGTATTAAAGAGTGGTAATATCTCTCTAAATCCACTCGTGATTTTGTTGAAACGACGAAAAAAGAGTTTATAATTTGTTTTAATTACAATAGATTGAACACAAGGAAAGAAACTTTTAAAGTTTAGTTAAAATGTAAAATTAATACATTTACTAAAATGGTTTTTGAGAGCCTCCTTTTCCTTGCAAGTTTAGAAATTAAGCACAAAGTGGAAAGAGGGAAAATTTATGTGTGGCATTAATTTCAGCAGTACTAGAAGGAATAAATTAAAGGAGAAACAAGTCTGCAAAGTTCTCCACTGTGATTCTACCTTCCTGCATCCCGTGTTAATATATACCACAACTGGGTCATGCTATTCTTTTATATTTGCATACAAAATCCTGACTTAAAAGAGCCTTATGCAAGTATTTACCATCATATTTGGCTCAACATCCCAGGTATGGTCTCTCTAAGAATCGCCTTCCATACCTCTCTTTCCCAGCTAACCATTATATTCGAAAAAGTTACCCTTATTTTAATAATAATTTGGGATTCTGTTTATTTAATTTATAATTTAAATAATGATATAAATAAGTCCAAGCTAAATAATATTTATTGTATAATGATAAAATATAATGAATATTTTTGAAACATCGAAGAGAAGAATAACAATGATTACGTCATACTTATTGTTGTGGTAAGCAATAGATGTTGAAGTTACGAACAAATTATTATGACGAAAGAATGTTTAAATATTGTGGGCTTGAGTCGGCCGAACATTAAATATGTGATTGGAGAATTGAGAAAGAAGGCGAGCGAATCGTGTTCTTTCTTGATTAAGTAATTATCTATCAGAACTGACAGCATATGATAATTCACAAAAAAAGGAAGATGAGAGATGGCTAGAAGAAGGAGATTAACATAGACGCCATTAAGTGCTCTCGACGTAAAAGTTGATTTATAAATATATGAAGCATAATTATGTGATTTATATAATAATAAAAAGAAAGCTTGAAGTATGTAAATGGAGTAAATATAATAATAGTCATGAAGTGTTTATCCATTTTATATAATTAAATATAAAATACTGATATCAACTTTAATGCTAACATACCAAATTGATAGTCATCATATTTAATATCGATACAAATATAACAAGTTTCATCTTCGATATTATAAATAAAGCAGGATTTTAATATCATAATAAATATGAAAGTTCAAGTTAATAATTTTGTGTTTTAAAATTATTTTAATATTTAAATATAACTTAAATGAATAAAAACATCTAAATAATTCATTGTTGTTCATTGTTGAATAAAAATGTCTCAGTAACAATTAAAGAAATTGTATTACATAACAGTCTTTCAAAAGAATGCTTTTAAAAATCGTTTTAAGTCATTGTTGTCAGAATTATATAGTTTTCTGTTATAACTGTAATAAGAACACCTGCCTAACTTCATATTTTTAAATGAAAGTAAACTAAACTCTGATTGGATGTTAAAACAATTAACGTTTTGATTTAACAAATCAAATTTAAACCTTGTATTTAAAAGACTATTAACCAATGGAATTTAAAATTAACATCATGTGACGTAATAATGTTCTTTAAAATTATAAAAGAATTACACTAGTCATTCTGCATACAACTTTCAACAAACATAGAAGCAATAAGAGTTCTCCGGATAAAATGTGATATTTAATACAAGAAGAATAGTTGATTCAAGAAAAGAAAATAATTTAATTTTAATTGACAGTGAAGAATAATACCACTTACATTTACTTAATCTGCTGGGAACTTTACATCGTAAATAAATGTGAAATTATTTCTACAAGAAACAGTTTTCAGTGATTTTTAAAGGGTTGTCCTATCCTGTGTACCAACTTCCGACCTTGAGAAGAGAATCCAGCTCTACCGAAAATCAAACCCAACCTGAACCAGTAATTCTTTTTGGGACACCAATCCTTCAAATGTTACTACAACATCGGGCATGAAGAGAGTTAGCTGCTTCAATACATCGTCACAACATGCGAAAAGAATTACTTCTTCAAAACTTGTTTATGAACAATAAAATAATTTTATTAAAAATAGTATTACTCATCAATTATGACAAGAACCAGCTTTCCTGAAGAGAGTGACATGCCAGTACAACTGTGAGAAGAAAGGTATACCCGTCACACCATCCACCAAGATTTTTTAACGAATTCCGAAGGAATGAAGCTATTGAGCTTGTTCTCAAGAAGATACCATTGGACAGTATCCTAAGAATTGGTCCCTTGGAAAGGAACTAAAACTATGGGTCTCGTGTCATTAGATTTACAACACATAAAATAATCTCTTGCAAGAATCGACAAGAATATCAAAATTAGACAAAATAAAAAATAATACAATATGAGGAATTGTGAATGTAGAATAGTATATTACGATGCGACGTTGGGAAGTGGTATTTACAGAATGGAGGAAAATGTTTAAAAACCGAGCGATAGCGAGGTTTTTAATTTCGAGATTCTGTAAAATATTTCACAAACGTGCGTTGTACATTGTTTTTTGCGCGATGGTGTTTTCAAAATAATAAATAGTAGTAAAATAATATCTTTGTTGGAAATATGTGCATTCATTATAAACAATTGACTAACGTTAAAAGTGTGGGCAATGTTTATTAGTTGAAAGTACAAGAGGCCGTGAGACCATTATTACTGATAAAATGGCCGCAAGTATGTATTTATTGTTTTATGTTGTTTTTAATCAAGTTCAGTGCATTTAAAATGCAGGGAGATTTGTTTCGTATAATGTACTGTATATTAACACTACCTTTTGGATATTTTTTGTATATACATTGTACGTAGTTTACATAGAGGGCAGTGGTTTTACTTCCACCACGTGGGTGTAAATGTAATATTACGGTATAGTTATTTAGGTTGGCATTCGATTGTAGGAAAATCATGGTCGCCATTGCTAAAAGTACGACAAAACGCACTATCGCGCAAAAAAAAAAAAAAAAAAGGATACTGAACAAGATATTGAAGAAATCCAACTAAGACGGTATGGGAATGTAATGAGAAGAAGGGACACAGAAGCAAACAAATAAGTATTGAAATGGATACCTCCTGGAAAAGGAAACGTGGTAGACCAAAGCCAACGTGGATAAAGGGAATTCAAGACAACGTGAAGAAAAGAGATATATGACAGTAGCAGACACGCAAGACCGGGAAATGTGGAAGAAATAAATTGTACATTTTGATTGAGGATACCTATATATATATATATATATATATATATATATATATATATATAACAGAAACAATCCTGAAATAAATAAAAATAATCTCAAGCATGAAGGAAGAGGCACCTGTGAAATTAAAAATGTCTGCCATTTCACGCTTGTATTTGAATTACGACACTAATGACTTTAGCTGTTAAATTAAAATACTAACTTCATTCATATACAGGGTGTCTCTAAAGTCACTATCCATTTCCATAAAAACACTTTTTTTTTGCATACACTGTTAGCTTAATGCAACATGCTTAGCACGGAAGAACGGGTTGCCATTGTTTGTGCACGGGTACGCGGATTGTTATATGAAGACATCAGAGTTGAATTTGCCCATAATTTCCGTAAACCAACCGCAACAACGTCACACATTCGTCTGCTTGTAAACAAATTTAAGCGTACCGGCAATGTGTGTGATGAGGCACGTCAAGGACGACCACACGTATGAGCAGGTTAAAATTGTCAGTGAGAGTCCGAACGCATCAACTCGACGCCTCAGTAGGGAGTTTAATGCTCCTCACAGCATAGTGTGAAACATTATACGTTTCACTCTACGAAATCGTCCTTATCACGTCTGCTTGATTTACGGAATCATCACAGAAGCAGCATTTTAATTTTTATTTTTTGCTGTTTAAATGTTAAGATCTACATTTCATTTCACAGTTGAAAGATGGCGGTCATGTTGAAGGCAGTAGAATATATGTAAACATTCATGAATTTTCCAATGATTTTTACTACAGGATACGCATTTTGAAAGACAGAACAATGAACTGGTTTGCATTTTCTCTTATCTGTAGTCAGTATGGCGATATGTGTGAGCGCACCGTCGTTCTGATAGTAGGTAACCCCACTTCTGCAGTAGATGATGAGAAAACATGCAGTTTATAAGCTGCATTTTAACATTAGTGATGCAGTATATTCCAAATACACTTATAACTGATGTATCTGGCGAATAAGTAAAACTGTTTGGTTTCTTATTTACCATTATAAGATGACTTGATAAAGAATAGATGTGTTTAATTGAAACTTTTATTGTGTTGGTATTTCTGCACAGTAAAATCATGGAGAGGTAGTGAGGGCCAAACTTTATTTTCATAAACGTCCATCGTATCTTTCTATCTTAAAATATTTCATAACAGAAGGGATTGTGGTGCAGAAACTAATCAAGTATATGCTTTGATATATTATTATTATTATTATTATTATTATTATTATTATTAAAGTATACATTGGTGTAATATCAAAGACTGAAAATGTTAGGTTTTAAATGTGGGAGATTAATATTATATACAAGGTGCTCTAAAATTCCCCTTTGTAGAGGGGACTGAGTTGATAATATTCGGAATTGGAAACAATGTCCAGAAACTTACCGTTTCCTTGCTACAGCCGTTTGAAAACATGTTTTTAACGCGACTACTTTTACAAGTAATTTATTATGAGGCGTGACACAGTAAATCACTTGTTTTACAATTCAACTCATTAATTACCAAAGAAACAAAATGAAAACTGAAACATGACTTGCATTAATAATCCCGGATACACCCTGCACAATCAATTTTTGCAGTTTTCAAAATTTGGGGGGGAAAAAAATTGACATAAAAAGACACCAAGTCTTGGAATACTCGACAGAGAAATTTTCGATTTAGACGAATCGCGAAGCTATTACTTGTTGAGATACGTTCAGGCAATGCTTGTTTTCAAACGGCTGTAGCACGGAAACGGTAAGTTTCCGGACATGAATTCCAATTCTAAATGTTATCAACTCAGTTCCCTCTACAAGTCCTAGAAGTTTGTAAGGGGAATTTTAGAGCACCCTTTAATTAACTCTAAAACACATCTGTAAAACCGCACTTTATAAAACAAATACTGCGAACTGTTTGTAAAGTATAATGATTACTAACTTCAATATTCCTGTTTTGTGTTACAGGTAGGTGCACTGTTTGAAACTCAGTTGATAAAGTGGAAGAGAGAATCGATTAATTATTTAGTAAGTACAGCAAAGCCATCAGAATTATTTTTACGATAAGTTGGCTGTTATTGGAGTCATTCAAGTACTCGCCGAGATTCCCAGTATAGTTGTTTCTACGAAGACTTTTGACGTATTCAGGGGAGTGGGAGGGGAATGCCAAACACATACGCTGCAGCATAATGCAAGCGAGAGTGACAGGGAGTCCCGTTGTATCAGATTTCCTCTGAGTAGTGTCCATCGAAATGGATAGTGACTTTACAGACACCATGTATTGACGAAAGTTGCGTCCATTATTACATTATATGGTACTACAATGTTGGATTTATCGTATTTTTTTTAATCGTAATATAGCTATTAAAATGAGACATAATATGAAATCATCATCATCATCATCACTCCAGGGATTAGGCAATTGCCCGTTCCGACTTCATAATGCATCAGCCCAACGTCTTCTAGGTCTTCCAACATCACGCCTTCCTCTTGCTTGATAATTTCTTGCTAACAATGGATATCTCTCCTTACTCATTCCATCCATGTGATCAATCCATTTCTGTCTGTAATTCGTGACTTTATCCAATAAAGGCTGTACTTTCAATTCTTCTCTTATATCCTCATTTCTTATTCTATCAAGTCTTGTACATCCTTTTACTTGTCTTAGGAACCGCATCTCTGCCGTCTGTATTCTATCCCTCTGTCTTTTCACTGGAGCCCAAGTTTCACATCCATACAATATTGTGGGAACCTCCTTAACACTATACATTTTTATCTTGGTTTCTTTTCAATTTTATTTTTGAATGTTCTCTGTATTGTTCCACACACCGTCTGAAATGTATTTATTTTGGAGTCAATATCTCTTTCCACATTGTAGCCAACATCACAGTCCAAATATTTGAAACTAGACACCTGTTCTATACTTTGATTTTCTAAAATAATTTTGGATCTCACTGGATCTCTTCCTCTAAAAGCCATGGTCTTCGTTTTCCTTACAGAAATCTTTAGATCGTATAATTTACATATTTCATTTAATGCATGCATAGATAATATGAAATGTATTCTTAATATCTGCAGTACTGTTATAAGAAATAGTGCGTCGCGAAGGAAATGTGTAAACCAAGTTAATTTCTTAGCGAGTTGAATTTATGGTCCCATTTGTCTGGTTTACGAAATATATTTATATATTTCTCTTTTGTTAATTAATTTTGTTTTGTTCAATGCCACCACGTCGTCATTTTGACATAATGGTATTCTCTCCTAGAATGGGGTTATTATAACCCACTTCTGAGGTTGGGGCGCCTGGAAGGCGGTGTTACCCTACCCCCATGATATATGATAGGTAATGATGATGGTAATGATGCGCTATGAGAGGCCTTAATCCTAAATCTAATGAATATCTTAATGGTGATAATGATGACCAGATGATGTTCAGAGACCGTTTGGGCCTTAAAGTTTCCTGACATTTGTCTTACAGGTGAAGAAAACCCCCGAAAAAAACCATCACCCACGAAATTTGACTTGATGGGGATCGAACCCAGCCCACTGTGTGAAAAGGTAGCACGCTACGTCGAGACTACAGCGGTGCACTTAATTAAATCTGAAGTAATCTACTTTTTTTTTGCGAGAATACAAACATGGCGGTCGCTTAGAGAGATTTTTAAATTTCGAGTTTCAGGCAAACTCCTGCATCTAATATTTGGAGTTTATCGATTTTTGGTGAATACCTTTCTCGTTCCATTTCAATTTTCACTTCAGATTATCCCCATACCTAATTGTCCAATTTTGCTATATAACGAATCGATCTTAATTTTCTTAATTTATTGCTATGTTGCTGAGTTTGGTTCCAAATTAACTGAAATTTCTGCCGCTAGAGCATTTACACCCGCACAAACACACTCGCCTCTATGTACTATAGAGGAACTTCGGGTAATTGGACCCCTATTTTGAATTTGTTGTTTTTTCTTTTAATTAAAAGATTTGAATTTTGTTTAATTACAGTGATTATCATCATCGTCAGTCCACCGCTGTGGTCTCGAGGTAGCGTGCTGCCTTGTCACGCAGCGGGCCCGGGTTCGATCCCCGGTCGGGGCAGTTTTTCTGGGTGAGGTTTTTCTCGGGGTATTTCCTCACCTGTAAGACAAATGTCAGGAAAACTTTAAGGCCCAAACGTCCCCGAAATCATATGACCATCATTATCATCATCATCACCATCATCCTTCACCGGTGTGGAAAGCAACGGGAAGCTACCACACCTATAATTCCCTAGTAAAGCTGCAAGAATAGCATGAAAATGCTACGATTACAGTGAAGGACCTGCCTTTGGGCAGAATTACTATGGATGGATCATCATCGTCATCATAGTATATTCAGGAATTTAGGCATTTGTTGACCTCTTCCAGCCTCAAGAGAAACACCATCCAAAAGTCTTTTGAGTGGACGTCCTGGTCTTCTTCTTCCTGCAAGTTGATATTTTAACATTTGTTTGGGTATCCTCTGATCTTCCATTCGATGATCATGTTGCATCCATCTTGACTTATAATCAGAAATTTTGTTTTCTAAAGGTTCCATGTGTAATTCTTCAAAGATATCTTTATTTTTTTTCTTTTGGATCTGTTACCCGTTTAAGGAGTAAGTGCAGTTGTTGACGGAGGGCACTGCAGTCGTGTTTATGCAGGAATAGAACACGTGACACTGCTATCTAGGAGTGCAAAGGGGAATGGGACGTGGGACGCTGACAGTGTACACTGCCTTATACGACGTCACGTGTACCAACAAACAGAGCTTCCTGATTCTTCCGCCTGCAGAGATACTTTGAATGAGTAATAGTAGTGTGTATCCTGCAGTCCTCCGAAGGTATCTCATTTCAGTTGATCTAAGTCTCTGTGTATCCTTCTGTTTCAACATCCATGCTTCGCTACCATACAAAAGAGTTGGAAGAGCCAAGTTTTATACACTTTTAGTCTTGAATATTTTTGCACTAACTGTGACTTGAAGATAGAATTTATTAACCCTAAAATTCTAAAAAATTTAGATATTTTTGCATTTACATCTTTTTCTTCTTCATATGAGTGTTATAACTATGAAATAGCATTGTTATTTTATTCAAATATGGAAACATCTTCATAATTTATAAATTTTTTACATTACAAGAAAGGCCCACTTTAACCTCCATATTCGGGTAAAGTGGACCCCAGAGAACACCCTAGCTTCTAGAATATTTTTTAAGTTTATTCCCTCTATTAATTTATACAGACAGGTACAAATTAATCTGAAAATATTTATGGCTGATCGTAATTAAAAAGTGTTGATATTTATTTAATGTTTTGAAAAATTATTGTTGGTTATAACATTCACATGCCATTCATCTGCAGACAGCGACGGTTTTGGGTTTAGTAAAATTACAAGGATATTAAATAAAATTAATTATGTGCATGGTTTTTACATACAGCATCCTCATTGATAAAATATACGTATTCTTGTAAAGTGCACCCAGTTCCACTTTAACCGTCTCGTGGAGGGTCCACATTAACCCAATCCCTTTGTTTATATTTAATTATTTTATACAGCCGCCATGTCACATATCAAACCAAAGCCGTCAGTATATTAAAGCAGCGTCCACATGATATAATATATTTAAAAGATTTTCAATTTTTATAACATTCAGTAGCAGAAATTAAGAATACATTCTTAGCTTGAAAAACTTTTAAACAGGTCGTTTCCATAAATGTCACAAAGAATAAAAGAAACATGCATTGAATAGTCAAAGTTGATTAGGGGAAGAACTTAAAATAGTTTCTTTGGAGGACAGCACCAATTAAAGAGGATATTAACTGGGTCCACTCAAACCGAAGGGTCCACATTACCCGAACTTCCTATATATATAGTTCTTCTGTACGTGTGTTTGTCACTTTACTCCTCCTAAACGACTGGATCGATTTCGATGAATTTTTTTTTTGTGTGTGTCTGATTGGGTCCCTCGATGGTTCAGGTTCGCAATTGGATCCTTTAAAACCATTAGGTTTAGGAGTTGAAGTAAAAATTTAAAAACCACTCTAGCGGTCACATGTTTTATTGTTTCACAACGAAACTCAGCATATCGTATTAAAATAAACCGAGGTAGATACTGTCCAAAAATGAGCGAAATCCGACAATTAGAAGTGGAGGTTTACTTGAAACACGAAATTAAGTGCCTAAACTACTGGACCGATTTTTATTAAATTGTTTGTGTGTATTTGAGTGGGTCTCTGTATGGTTTAGATTCACAACTGGAATCGGTAGGTAGCAATACAATCGTTATAGGATTTTTATGTTAGATGTCTAGACATCTGCATTATCGACATATTCTTTTCGAAAACAATGTGACTCCATCATTCAAGCTTCTTGAGCCACAACAGATGGCAGTGAGGAGTTTTGTTACGAACCTATTTAATAATATCTAATTACATCTTAATTAGTGAATTTTATGAACAAAAAGTGACATTTTTTTCGTACGGCCATGACTCGAGTATTGAACTTTCGGGCAGGACAACTTCCGCCGGGTCCGCTAGTATGTATGTATATAATATATATATATATATACATACATATATATATATATATATATATATATATATATATATATATATATATATATATATATATATTAATGTCCACCACTGTGGTCTCGAGGTAGCGTGCTGCCTTGTCACGCAGCGGGCCCGGGTTCGATCCCCGGTCGGGGCAGTTTTTGTGGGTGAGGTTTTTATCGGGGTTTTTCCTCACCTGTAAGACAAATGTCAGGAAAACTTTAAGGCCCAAACTGTCCCCGAAATCATATGGCCATCATCATCATCCTTTGTCATATCATCATCATCATCATCATCCTTCACCGGTGTGGAAATCAACGGGAAGATAACACACCTACAATTCCCTAGTAAAGCTGCAAGCATAGCATGAAAATGCTATGATTGCAGTGAAGGACCTGCCTTCGGGCAGAATTACTATGGATGGATGGATATATATGTCTCGAGGTAGCTCGGGAGGGTTTTTCGGGGTTTTTCTTCACCTGTAAGACAAATGTCAGGAAGCTCAGGGCCCAACGGTCCCCTAAAATCATCCGGTCATCATCATCATCCTTCACCGGTGTGGAAAGCAATGGGATGCTACCAAACCTATAATTGCAGTGAAAGACCTGCCCTAGGGCAGAATTACTATGGATGTATGTATATTATATATATATATATATATATATAAAATTCTCCGGTTATGTCTTTCTACAAGCCTCTTTCTTCCATTCTTCTGACTGCTACTTGCGTCCATGTTATCCTTCCTGTCTTCATTGTTACTGTTGGATTCCATTCAAAAGTCTTATTCGATATTCTGTATCCCATCATTCGTATCATATATATATATATATATATATATATATATATATATATATATATATGCCTTGTCACGCAGCGGGCCCGGGTTCGATCCCCGGTCGGGGCAGTTTTGTGGGTGAGGTTTTATTCGGGGTTTTTCCTCACCTGTAGGACAAATGTCAGGAAAACTTTACGGCCCAAATGGTCCCCGAAATCATATGACCATCATCATCCTTATCATTATCATCCTTCGCCGGTGTGGAAAACAACGGGAAGTTACCACACCTACAATTCCCTAGTAAAGCTGCAAAGCATAGCATTAAAAGCTATGATTGCAGTGAAGGACCTGCCCTCGGGCAGAATTACTATGGATGGATATATATATATATATATATATATAGTGTGTGTGTGTTTATCTTTGTCATTTTCGTTGTATGGGAAGTAGGATCGAATAAGATTTGTAAACATTAAAACAAATTATGAGTTTAACCCTAACAGCTATATTTCTTCGAAATTCTCCAAAACGTTATTTTGTGCGAACATTATTGCTGAGCATTTGAGAAGCGTGTTCCATGTCGCGATTAGATGCAGCCATTAACAGAATTGCTAGTGCCGCACAGACTATTAGCTGCAGAGCCTTGAGCCAGGTTACAACAATGTTACATTCCCGAGGGGTTCGCGCAGATATCCACCCTCCGGTCTGGGGTTAATTCGTGTTATACATTACTATAACGTCTGATTACATCTACAACTCAACGATCGGCGACGTTCTACTAACAGACATTAATAAAGGACTCTCAGACAAACTGCAGTGTCTTCTTATCTTATTATTGAATGTCCGAATATTTGAAGGCATTCTTGTCATCCCGAAAATTCCAAACGTTTGTCAATATATAGTTAAGAAGAATTATTAATTAACTAACTTACAAGCAGTCCACTGCTGTGGTCTCAAGGTAGCGTGCTGCCTTGTCACGCAGCGGGCTCGGGTTCGACGCCCGGTCAGGGCAGTTTTTCTTGGTGAGGTTTTTATCGGGGTTTTTCCTCACCTGTAAGACAAATGTCAGGAAAACTTTAAGGCCCAAACGGTCCCCGAAATCATATGGCCATCATCATCATCCTTCTCATTATCATCATCATCATCATCTTTCACCGGTGCGGAAAGCAACGGGAAGCTACCACACCTACAATTCCCTAGTAAAGCTGCAAACATAGCATGAAAATGCTATGATTGCAGTGAAGGACCTGCCTTTGGGGCAGAATTACTGTGGATGGAACATACAAGCACTGTCGAATCCGTAGATTCAGGGCCGCGAAGAAATAAGCTGTCCGTATATCTCTATCCTGAGCTAATGATTTCCAATCATCCCCTGTATAATCTACTTCCATCAAATCATGTTTAATATCATTCTCCTCCTTGATTGTTGGTCTACCAACTGGGCGTTTTCCCCCTGTTTTTTTTTTTTTTTACCAGAAGCTTAGAATTAGATGTCCAGTTACAATTCAAATTTAAAATTATGGAAGGTAAATAAAAAAAAATACAACATGTGATGCGACTTTCTTAATTCCTTCATAAACACCTGTCAAATTATATTCTTAGAGTTTTTAAATTTTTTAAAATTATTTCCCAACATTTACAATGCTTTTGACATGGTTTCAACGATTATTTAAATATATTATTTCACGATATTGAACTACTTGAATACGAGACAGCCAAATTGATTTTAACGAATATTGTGTGCTCCAGTGCAGCCAACATACAGTCTGTACTAATTAACTTACACTAAATAAAATCAGTGTGCATTTTTCACAGGTTAAAGTAGGCCTACTTAAATTGCGCTAGGGTAAGCTTTTAGATTGTTATTTCACAGGTTAGAATACTTAAATTGCGTTAGGTTAGCTTTTAGGTTCGTTGACAATGCAAGTTCAAATATCGTGTATATGTTGGCTGCATCCCGTGATTCCATAGTGTAAAACCGCTATCTTTTGGTGCATGAGCATGGTGTAAATTATTTCATTAATTCATTAATTTTGAGAATTCTCCTCATCATTGAGGGTTTTCTCCAATCAATCAATAATTAACATAAGTTTAAAAATACATAAATGACTACGGACTTGCAGACTATCAGTTTGTAACAAACGTTAACATTCACAAATTTCCCTCAATTAAAGTTCTCCATCGTTCTCTACCCTCTGTGTCTTCATCCGTTACACCAAATTTCCTCTTTGAATTCTGAATGTTGTTCTTCCAGGTTGTTCTTGGTCTTCCTTTTCTGCTCCTTCTTTCAATTTTTAATGTATAGACGGTCTTTGGTAGCCTTCCATCCTTCACTCTTCTTACGTGTTTCCAAATATATATATATAAATTTCGTGTCACTTTGTTTGTCCGCGATCGAATCCTAAACTACTCAACCGATTTTAATAAAATTTTGCACACTGTGTGCAGTTTGATCCAACTTGAGACTTAGGGTAGTTTATAACTAAATTTATAGTCACATTATTTTTTATTGCAAATTAGTTGTTTATTATTTAACAAAGAGTTATAATTATCTGTGAGTTCCACACGATTCTAACAGATGGCGGTGTAAGGTAATTGGTTTATTATTTAACAAAGAGAGATCCAGATGGCTGTGTTTTTTGTTGCAACCGCGAATTTCAGTTGAATTACAAATATTGATTATTTCATAATTTAAGTGTGTTCAGTGTTTATTTTATTTTCAATATTATTAATTTCGTGTGTAAGTATTAGTTTTAAGTAATCTGGCTGAAAGACAGCAATTTAAATGTTTAACGTATACATTAGCCACAGCAACGCGTGGTCGGGACTTCTAGTATATATATATATATATATATATATATATATATATATATACACGACACACACTGA
>JASPKZ010001795.1:0-49457 GCA_030220185.1 Diploptera punctata
AAATTTTAAAATTTCTTTCACACCTTAAAGTTTAATAAGATTGTAAGACAGTAACCTGATATGTCCGGTCGTCCTCAATAATTTGGCAGTGTTGTTTTGTAGGAGGCATTTCGATTAGCTAAAATGTCGTCTTCTAATCGGCTGCGGTGGAATAGTGGTTATACTCCTTGCCTCTGGTCCCGAGGGTTCGCGGGTTCAAACCGTGCTGGAGTCGATGGACTTTTTTAGGATGGAAAAATCCAAGGAGAGCAATAGTCCTTCGGGAGGGACTTTAAGCCGGTGGGTCCCAGAGTCTGAAGATTTTCAGGCTCGAAATAAAAGATCCTTAAGCCTGAATAAAAAGGCCTCTAAGCAAAAATTTACCGAATTTTCCCGTCCTAGTACTACTACCTTGGTTTCCTAGATATCAGTAGACGCGGAACGCTGACCACTCGGACCACTCAAATGACATCTATATGAAAACAAGTTGTAACTAAATTAGTATGGTTTTATTATTCATCCCTGTAGGGAGAGAAGCGCCTGAATCTCTGTTAAGAGAAACACGGGCTTACAAGATACAACGATAATCTGCTTTCATTTTGGTACTGAGGTATCAGGTACTGTTTTTTACAATTCTTAAAACTTTATAACACAGTGACCTCAAACAGAGTTTCGTAATGTATTTTAAAAATCTTGTTTCATCACACCTACTGAAAATAAAATGTAATAATATCGGAAAAACATCTTAACTTTCAAGACAAGTTCAATATGTTTGCGCAATAAATCCTTTCTGTATGAAAAAAAAGTACAGTGATCGTACTCAGACTGCTGCAGTTCCTCTGAAAATGGGAGAACAGAAACCAAACTCAACACTAATATACCCTCAGTATTATTATTGAGCATATACAATAAGAGCTGATTTAAATTCCAAAGACAATAGCATTTAAGATCGGGATAGATGGCGAAAATAGACACACACAATATCTACAACACATCACTGATAAAGACGAAATTGATAATAATTTACTAAAATCAAGACGCACCAAAGGTGATTCCGCCGGCTATATACCAAAGAACCGCAGAAGCTGATACTTTCGACATTTCTCATTAAAAAATCGATTAATTAAATTCAATTTTCTAAAATTATCTTTCCAAATTAAATTATATACTTTCATAAATTCAAACCACTCTGCTAAGGTTTTCGGTGGTTTCCTTTAGCGCAAAGGCAAATGCTGGAGTGGATCCCTAGATTCCACCAGTAAACTTAATTCCCCAAATTCAATTATAAATAATTCATTAAGTTATTTAAATTTATATTATACTTATTTATATTACATTTCATAATCTCAAACTACACTTCATTTTCTAAATTCTAAATTCTCGCAAAACCAATCATCAGCGTAGCCTCGAAATGGTCGTTTCTCATTGGAAGATGGGGACTCTGGGGGCGTGGGTCGGATCCGTCCTCGCCTCACGGGATCGCGGGCGGCGTTCGCGGGTTTTTCGCGGTCTTCCTCATGGCATGACAGCATCATCATCATCATCAGCAGCAAACCAGCAGCAGAAAGAACCAGAGAAGCTTTGACACCGAGCACCCACCCTTGATTCTTCTAAAACTACGTCCTCTCATTGTGGCGAATGAGATTACCATCTGAAACTAAAATGCACAAATCCCAACGACAGAATTATAACCACGAATATCATATTTTAAATGGTCTGAAGAGGGCAATCCATAAGACCCTAAAACAGTCTGAAGGCGACAGAACTCAATAAAAGAGATATATATCTGCGCTTTCAATTTTACTCCTAGACAAAACGTTCTCACGCTCATAAATCCTACGGTAAGCAAGTTCTTCGGAAAACGTCCGCGATGTCGTGAAACAACGCTCTCACACTCATACATTCTACAATAAGCAAGTTCTTCAGAAACCGTCCGCGTCCTTTAGTAAATTTTAAAATCCTAAGTATTTTAAAATCCAAGATAATTGGTAACTCGGAATTTTAAGTGATATTAAATACGCGGGGACTTAAATAAATTCATCAACTCCACTCTGAAAATATTAATCAGATATAAAACGATTTTAATTCCTGTACATTAATAGTGCAAAATTACTCAATAAACTCAAGTGTGATAAATTTAAATTTATTTATAATTACAAAAATAATATAAACAACCCTGAGTTATCATTTTCCATCCTGAGCGAACCGGCATCCAGTTATGGGACTTGAGCTGATTCGTATTCCCATGGAGGAATAGATATTCTTACGATATTTCATTCTGTAGGTAGCTACAATAAGTAGCGACTTCAGATTGATAAAACCATCTATAAAGGCTGAGAGTACCCTACATGCTGACCAGATGTCAATCCTACACTGCCTGGCTGGAAGATCGCCCACCTGTGTGATTACTCTAGTAGTTGTGCGACTAGCAGTGGAATGTTAGGCCAAGTGCCTTATAGATCTTTCGCGCAATGGAATATATATATATATATATATATATGTGTGTGTGTGTGTGTGTGTGTGTTTAAGCAATGGATTAATGGGAATGCTACATTATCAATGGATGAAAAATTATTATTATTCTGAAAAATGTTCCTGTGGCTTCATGTGGCATGAAGAAGTAATTCTCTTCATATAAAATACATTTTAAAAAACAGAAGAAAAATAAATCTGCCAGGAATTCCAGTCTGGACAAGCTGAAGATAAAACAACATTTATTTAGAAACGTGCCCTAAAAGAACTCAACTTGTGTTACGTAAGATGAATACAGACTCACCTTATTTATTAAGAAGAACCTCATAACGTTACTTCCTGTTGTAATGTTATAAATGTTTAGCTGTATATTGTAACAATAAATAATAGTTTTAAAAAACTAAAACAACACGCTTTATTAGAAAACCAAACTAAAAGATGAAAAATAATTTTAATTTCCAACACGCTTAGGTTAAAATTAAAGTGGTGAATAAAAAAATCATATCCAACACATATAGAAATAAAACTAGAGTTATCAACAAAAATAAAATAATTTTACCATCAAAAGCGTGGGGTGCTATTTTAACAAAAATAGTTTGATAAAAACAGATATCAGTAAAAGTAAAGTCTCTAAGAAGAAAATGTAAAAATAATAAAAAGCACCCCACGCGTTTGATGGTAAAATTATTTTCTTTTTGTAGATAGCTCTAGTTTTATTCTATATGTGTTGGAGATGATAGTTTGTTTGACCACTTTAATTTTAAACTTAAGGCGTTGAAATAAAATTATTTTTCATTTTTTAGTTTGGTTTTTCTAATAAAGCGGGTTGCTTAGTTTTTTAAAACTATCATTTATTTTTATTTTTTAGTTTTAATATTTTGCAGAATAAGATAAAAATATAAATATCTTTAAATTCGATACTATTGTAGTATGAGCTAGAAGGTAATACTCTTCTACGAAAAATCCTCCTAGCCGGATTTGAATCAGCGACCTATGGATTACTGAAATTATACACCACTAGAGTTCACCACTCTACCAACTGAGCTCTTACAACGATTGACTAAAGTCGACAAGTCCCGCAACCTATTATACCCGTTTACATTTTTTTAATTTTCTGATGATTCTGTCCAGGGTTTTAGAAACAAAATACAAGTAACAAACATTTCAAGTCGATCCAATGTTTCTAAGTGGGTGAAAATCGTGTTAAAAAATCCGTTACGTAGATACAAAGACACATTTTTGAACTTTCTGATGATTCTTGCCAGGATTTTAGAAATAAATATGAAATTATGTGTATTGTCTCGGGTTTTACAAGTATACAAAGTTTCAAGTCGATCCAATATTTCTAAGTGGGTGGAAAATCGTGTTAAAAAATCTGTTACTAGACACAAAAACACATTATTTGACTTTCTGATGATTTCTTGCCAGGATTTAGAAATAAATATGAAATTATTGTATTGTCACGGGTTCTTTACTAGTATTACAAAGTTTCAAGTCGATCCAATGATTTTAAGTGGGTGAAACATCGCGTTTGAAAGATTCCGTTTACATAGATAGATAAATACAGGTTCAAGCTAATCTAAAGCGTGTAAAAATGGATAATATAGAGATTGGTGAATGCTACTTCTTCGATATTAAATATTGGATTAAAGATAATAAGATACAGGGAATAGTGGACCAGATATCAGTTGTAATTGCACCAACCACCAGCACAAGTGATCGCGAACAAAAATTGAAGGTCAACCATACTCTAGGACTAGCTCACTTATGGATTGAATTCGAGATATCCTGCCTTCCCAGGCAGGAGGCAGGAGGACGTACCCTCATGGATGTTGCTGGGCTAAATTCTAATGACAATAACGTCATGCAAGTGGTGTATTATAATTTAATTACCAGATGTATTAAATGAAAGAATAACGCCATTTCTTTCTTTACAGATATATATCTATGAGAAATGTGTAAATGTAGTTAAAATCAGCATTTTTTATGCATATTTTTCTATTTTTAAAAACATATTTCAAACTTCTACTACATAAATACACACACACACACACATAGATATCTATATATCTATATATATAGGCCTAACTACACTAGTCTAGTGCATATAAACCGCCATCTTGAAAAAGAAACACACAAAGTGAGAGGTGAGAGAAGAAAGGAAGACAGTCTAATTCCTCAACGTTAGTTGAGACTTACTTTTAGTACTCACAGCGACTTCAGAGCCATTCAAGTGTTATTTGGTCTTATACTTTCTCTCAGATATAATGTTTCCCTAGTTTTTTTTTTTTTCGTTTTTTAATAAATCCTCCTCCTCCGCTAAAAGATGTGTCTATTTCACATCACGGGATATTTATTCACATTTCAAACGTAAATGTTGTCTTCCTAAATGGTCTTTTTTCCCTGAGATAACCAGTGTCGTACTCTCTTCACTAATGTTTCTTACATTATAATGTATAAGGTCAATCCCCCTCTAAACATTTTCATTAATCTAAAATTTAGCACTGCTGATTTAAATATCTCCCTAATATGGTAGACCAAAATGAGGTGGGAGAACAACATTAACTATGATTTGAGAGAAGTAGATTATACAGGGAATGATTGGAAAGCATTAGCTCAGGATAGGGATGTATGGAGAGCGTATGTCCGCGCGGCCATGAACCACGGGTTCGATAGTGCCAGTGAGTAAGTAAGTAAGTATATGAGCACTACCAATTTTATCCTTCATTCATTTTCCTTGTGATTTTTTTAAACCTTTCATTTTTCTCTTTAATTAATTTGTTTCTCTTTTGAGTTTGTGCTTGAGGTTCGCAACCATAAGTTAATATGGTAAATTACAATAGTATTCATACATTGTTTCTATAGGTAGACAATTGTTTTTTACAAATTGGACGGATCTATGCATCAACCGGCTATTCCCCGTTATGTAAGTTTCGAGAAAAATATATTTTAATTTTTTTTTAGTGCTAAACTAACAATACTGGATATTGCAAGTTATTTTCTTTGTTTGGCAGTTATGCATACAACAATCTAAGATCGGGAAAATTTGGCCGCTTGGAAAATTTTAGATGATCATTTATCAGGATCTGGTTTCTTCTTAGGCGTTTGTTGAGAAACATGAAATATCTGATAGGACTGATGGTGTTTACATTTTTCTTTATTTTAGGAATAAAAACTATGGGAACAACTAGACCCGACACACCACACCCAGTCCCAAGGTTGAGATTTTAAAATCCCTCACCCCGCCATTGAATCGAATCCGGGCCGTCGGAGTGGGAAACGTAGGAATCTACCGACTACGGCCACAGCGACGGACTTTTTCTTTGATAATAAAGCTATATTTGAAGATTTGGCGATAAACTGTGCGTACACTTTCATCATGAGTCCGTAAAACAGATGGCATTAAATGCGTATATATATATATATATATATATATATATATATATAGATATTGTAAAGGAGCTTAGCCGGTTGATGCAAATATAATCGTCCAATTGTGCTGTTTCAATGACCAGTTAGTTAGTTGGCGTTATTAGTCTGAAGGATGTTGCTAAGGGTTATCTCTATGGATGCATAATTTTTCTTTTTACTTCTAATTTTCTTTGAATATTACAATTTTATTTTGCTTTGTTCATGGAGATTTTCAAGATGCATATTGTTGTTATAATTATTCCAAATGTATGTATGATCATCTGTAATCATCTTCACTTCGTACTATATGGAACCGTGTAGTCCAATCTAGTGGTTCCTGGGGTGAGGTTTTTTTCAGGTTCTATTCTCACCTGTATGAGCAATTGTAAGACAAATCGTTAAGGCCCAAACGGTCCCCGAACATAATATACGCCATCATATGCATTATCATTAATATTCACTTTATATTAATTTTAGGAATTAGGACTCCTCCTGGCACACCACTATCTATATCATCTATAATTATATCATCGGGGCGTATAACCGCGCCTTCCAGGCACCCTAACCTCGGAAATGGGTTACATTACGCTAATGCTAGGAGAGAACACCCAGGAAATATCTAAATGATAAACCTGGGGCATTCAATTAAACATATCTTATATAAAAATTACTTATAATATATTATGAATTTTTTATATCGCGATAGTTCAATGAAAATTATGAATATAAGGAGATGAGAATCCCGGCTGGATGCATTAACCATTAGACCACAGGGACCTTTAGATTTCGTAGAAAGATTGCAATGTTTCACATTTAAGCCTAAGTATTATATTATGATTAACTTATATGAAAAAGTATGTCAATGCATATAATTACTTAAGACATAAAACTTTTAAATGCGAGGTAATAAAACTAATTCTCAGCCATTTATTCAGAATGAATTAGATGGGTTCGTAGGCTTGAAGTTTACGCCACAATCTATGTGAAAGTCAACGGGTTGCTGTTAATTTACCAGCAGTAACTTCTGGTTTGAAATAATTAAATTAAATTTGTGTGTGTGCGTGAAATGTCACAATGAATGGCATGACGCGACGCTCCGAAAGTTAAATGGATCGGAAGTGAAGGAAAACGTTCACATTTGAGATGAGTCATATGTATAGCCAGTTAAAGTGGAAGCTCAACGTAATGTTAGAACTCAACTGCTCGCTTATTTTAGACAACAAAACACTCCACCTTTCAATCTTGTGCCGATTAACGTAGTAATAACCGTTCAATCAAATTTTAGATTGAAGACACCTGGTTTATAGTTTTTTGTTACTATAGAAAGGAAATTCAGTTAGTGTCCGTCCTTTATGGGGTATGTTTTTAAAATAAACCACCCTTACCAGATAGAACTATAGGATGGAAGAATTTCAATTATTGCCGTCCTTTACTGATATTTTTTGAGAATACACACTCTTTACACGTAGAATGATAAGATGAAAGTTTAGATTAGTGCTGTCCATTACTGGTAATTTCTTTTTAAATACTCAACTTTTTATAAGAATCATGATGTGTTCCGTTGAGGTCTTATTCAAAATTAAAATTAAAATTATGAAATATTCACCCAGAAAGGTCCGTTTCCCCTCACCTTTTGAATTGTGTATTGTAGCGCTTTCGGGACTTGTCCCATCATCGACAGGATTCAAAACGGGTGTTTCAACTGAAGATCTGGTAGTGGGGGTTAACCTGTATTGGGTTCGTTTTCGTTTATCAGATTGTCGTTGTTGTGAGCTGTTTTTCATGATTTCCATCTCTTCGAGTAACGACAATCTGGGAATACAACGAAAATGAACCCAATAACATGTAACCCCCTCTACCAGATCAGTATAACACCAGTTTTGAATCCTGCCGATGATGAGACAAGTCCCTAAAGCGCTACAGTTATATAATTAATAAGTTGAGGAGACGGACCTTTGAGGTGAATATTCCATAATTTTATATTTATTTTTAAATACACACCCATAAAATGTAGAACTTTAAGATGGAAGTTCAATTAGTGTCGTCCTATACCGGTATTTTTTTAAAAAAAACACCCGTAACATGTAGATCTTATATTAGTTCCTCAGATGTTGAACCCTAGATTTTAAATAGAACAGTAAGTTTTAACTTAACAGCTACGTTATTCAGATAATAGCTACACCATTAAGAAAATGCTATTTGATATTATCTACCTAACTCATCTGCTGCCTCTATCGAACATGATATGATATATCACCCTTAACATCCCCCAAGGATTTGATAGTGCTCAAATTTGGTATAAATATCATCAGGAATGTCAACCAATATCAGATTAGCGTCCCCCAACAAATGACGTTAATATCGAACATTTTTACATTTTATTTTCAACCTCTTCGTACTTCTTCACTCCTAGGATGAATAGGGTAAAATTGGAACTTAAATGTCAACGTAACTGTAATAATATTTTTAAATAATAGAATTTTTACATGTTTTATGTTATTAAACAATATTAAATACACCTAAATTTAAATAAACTCGAACTCCCCAAGACAGTAGAACTCAATTGAAATTTTTACAGAACAGTAGTCTTTCAAACAACATACGGGTCTGAGACTTGGCTTTTAACAATCTCTGATAAACATAAAAATTGGGACAATATAAATTAGATTTCTCATATCCGTTGCAAGTGTATCTTTAAGAGACTGAAAGAAAAGTCATATAAGAGATGAATACAACATATATACTATAACAAGAGAATATACAGAAATAAATATAAATGGTTTGAACATGTACAAAGAATGCCAAGTAAACAATGTTTATCAAACAGATACTTTTATTATATACCTCAAGCCGGAGGAAAAGTAAGAAGACCGAATCGACGTTGGAAGGACTACCTGTACATAGTCCTAATGTGAGCGGCAGCGGGGCCTACAAGGCTCATTTCTGAAGTGATAAATAACACCCAATGAGTTCAGCGATTCCAAAGACTGTGTATTAGACACTAATATTAGTAATTATTATCAATAAATATATATCATCATCTCTCACACCGAGGGGAGCTAAAGTCTCTTGCCACCAACATACGTTGTCCAGATTACAAGTCGTATGTGTATCAAAATTCGTTGATATAATCTAGTTAGTGTTCAAATAACTATAACTTTTAGAAATGTTGGAGTTGTGTGTGTGTGTGTACCAGTGTGTTTCTGTGGGTCTGGATAATTGTCAAAGTGTCTGTGTTGTCGCTGTGCGTGTCTATGTTAGAATGTATATTTGTCTGTCTGAGTATATAGAATATTGTTTCTGCATGTATGTGTGGTGTCTGTGTGGGTTGTGGCATGTTCTCTGTCTGTCTCTGACTTGCGTGCGTATCTCTCTGTGTTCCTCTCTATTCTCGCTATTTATGTTTGTTTATCTGGTTGTGTATGTTTCTATCTGTGTGTGTGTGTGTGCGTCTTTCTCTCTTTCTCTCTCGCCTGTTGTTTATGGTCTCTGTATATGTTTCTTTGTGTGTGTCTGTCTGGGTAGTATATCATGTGTTGTCTGTCTGTGTGTATCTCTATATGTGTACGTGCGTCTGTCTCCCTCTTTCTCCCGCTTCTGTGTGCGCGCGCACACATCGTCGTTTTCTTGTATATGTATTTTATATGTGCGCGACGTTCTCTCTATGCGTAGGCTAGTTGTTGTGTGTGTTTCTCTGTTGTGTGTATGTGTTTCTCTGTCTGTGTGTGGTGTTCCCTCTGAGGTGCGTGTGTGTGCGCTCTTGCGTGTGCGTGTTCGTGCGCATGCGTTCGTTAATCCGAAACTTAGACCGTCTACTAAAATTCATACAAATAGTTCACGAACTTGAAGCCTGATTGATTAACTGACATATAAACGTCTAAAACATTTAAACTTTCGCATTCAAAATGGCTATTAGTGATATGACTTATATACTTAGGACGTGTATCAAATATCATAAGATTATTCATAAAGAGAGAGGAAAACATTTATTACAACGTGGATAAAAGTATATATTTACAGTGTTATAAGGTTTATCAATTTGACCCGTTTTGTTCACATTTCAGATGAATTTTCAAGTGACCTCCTCCTTGAAAGTTTTACATAGTAGACATACAGATAGCAACACATCTTTCAGCTAGTTCTTTCAATCATGATGTCCCTCCCGCCTTTTCAGATTGTTTCTACTCCATGCACCTTAATGCACAACCTGGGATGGTGGATTGGTAGAGATGGTATCATTTACTTGATATAACACGCTCTCCTGATTTAAATTATATGGACTTTTAGTTTTGTGGACAATTAAATTCTTTGGTGTAATTCACTGCTGTGCTAACTTAACCCGCCTAGCTGTCGTTGTGTCAGCATGTCGTACATTCTACATAATACAATATGTTTTATCGTGTTCGACATTCAATACCAAGAGAACAGATATCCTGTACTCAAGCAATGGATACAAGTTGTAATAATTTGTCTGACTTGCCCAACTGATAAGTCTAATAATTATTCTGTATTTACATATTTACGGATCCATGTTGCAATGAAGTATTTTCCTCTCTCTAAATGAATAATATATTCCAAAGATTTGACATCAAGTTTTGATACAACCTGTAGGTCAATTAAAACACACACACACACACAGTGCGGTTATATAAATGTACAGAAACATATTTTCAAATATATATATACATATAGAGGAACTTCGGGTAATGTGGACACCTATTTTGGATTTGTTTTTTTTTTATTCTTTTAATTAAGGGATTTGAATTTCGTTTATTTACAGTGATTATCATTAGTGTTATAAATATGAGATAGCATTGTTATTTTATTCAAATATGGAAACATCTTCATAATTTATAAACTTTTTTACATTACGAGAAAGGTCCATTTTAACCTCCATATTTGGGTAAAGTGGACTCCAGAGTGCATCCTCTCTTTTAGACTATTTTTAAGTTTGTTTACTCTATTAATTTATACAGACAGGCATCAATTTATCTGAAAGTATTTATGACTGATCATAATAAAAAAAAATATTATATTTATTTAATGTTTTGAAAAATTATAGTTGGTTATACATTCACACGTCATTCATTTGCTGACAGCAAACAGTCTTAGGGTTTAGTAAATTACAAAGGACATTAAATAAAATTAATTAAATGCATGGTTTTTACAAATATCATCCTCATTGATAAAATATACGTATTGGTGTAAAGTGGACCCTAGGTCCACTTTAACCGCCTCGTGAAGAGTACACATTAACAGAATTATTTTGATGTGTTTATTATTTTATACACCAGCGATGTCATATAACATAAAACCAAACCCATCAGATATTAAAACAACATCTACCATAATATAATATATTTAGGTGATTTTTCAATATATATAATATTCAATAGCACAAATTAAGAATTAATTCTTAGCTTAAAAATGGTCGTTTTCATAAATACTACAAATAAACCCTTCTTCACACAAATAATAAAAGTATCTGCCATTGAACACGTCAGAGTTGATGAGGGGAATAAGTAAAAATATTTTCTGTTAGAGAGCAGCACCAATTAAAGAAGACGTTAACAGGGTCCACTTAACCCGAAGGGTCTACATTACACGAACTTTCCCTATATTATATATATATATATATATATATATATTATATATAATACTATACATCCATCCATAGTAATTCTGGTCCGAAGGCAGGTTCCTTTACTGCAATCATAGCATTTTCATGCTATGCTTGCAGCTTTACTAGGGACATTGTAGGCGTGGTAAGCTCCCCCGTGATTTTCACACCGGGTGAAGAATGATGATGATGGCGATGATAAGGATGATGATGGCCATATGATTTCGGGGACCGTTTGGGCCTTAAAGTTTTCCTGACATTTGTCTTCAGGTGAGGAAAAACCCCGATAAAAACCTCACCCGGAAAACTGCTCCGACCGGGGATCGAACCCGGGCCCCGCTGCGTGACAAGGCAGCACGCTACCTCGAGACCACAGCGGTGGACTATATATATATATATATATATATATATATATATATATATATATATATAATATTGCTACATTTAAATGTTTGATTAAACATTGAAATAAATAGCGTTATTGCTATACAGTAAAATATCATTAAAAATGTTATCTTGTAGATGGCATAAAATGACACTTCAAGCGATCTTATGATAGATAATTGTATATAAGGAAAGAAAAATTGTTTGCTCTGGGAACCTCTATGATGAAGACGGTATCGCAGTAATGTGTAATGTTAGGGTTCAGGCATTAATTTTTGCTTTCATATATATTTTTGGTTTTCATTGCTAAATGAATAAATTTAATAGAAGCCATAATGTGGCATTGCGGGCGATGTCCCGCTGCCTCTTATGATAGAGAATTGTAAATACGGAAAAAATTGATTATATTTGCACCTGGATACATTAGACTAAGAATAGAGTTAGACGTCCGAGTTCAAATACCAGTTCAGACATTTTTTCATTTCATTTCATATGTGTGTGTGTGTGTAATAGATACTACTATGTGTTGTCAGTATTCTTTTAAATACACTACTGAGCTGCGTTAGACCATTACCTTATATTTTTCTCAAACATCCTATTGAATTAATGGACTTTTAAAGTAGTTGTTCAAACAACATAAAACCCCTTCTGATCCTCGTTCTCGATTCCCACAATTTACTGTCTTGTTTGTTATTTGTTACGGATTCGCTCCATTGCCTACTATTTTTCTAAAATAAATATATATCCATTGTTTGAACTTCAAGAAGAGAGTATACAATCAGTGAAACCTTTGTAGAAGGTATATTTCATTACTGCATTGTATACATCCAAGATATAAGTAAATATCTGTATAATCATAGAGTTAAAATATAGACCTGAGGAACGTTCAACGGTAAAATGTGGAGGATGACAACAATAATTCAGGATAAAAACATACCTTGAATATATGATTTCTGATATAAAGCCAGTCTGAAGAAGCACTGATGATAAAAACCATGATACTTGATACGAAGACTAAATAAAGATGCATAGTTGCAAATATTAACACCATAAGAATAAAAGTTCAATCATTAGATTGGTATAAACGTGTTACATCTTCTCTTACCAGATATAATATTATAATATTTTGATTATCCTAAAACCTACATATATTCGAGTAATCGTGCGAGTTGGGTCAATCTGTAGTTAAACAAGAGTAAAACAGAAACTTTCGTTATATTTACAGTGCCGTTAACATTAAAAAAAACAATAACGAATTTGAAGACTAATAACGAAAAACTGATCCAGGAACAACTTAAATATCCAGAGAAACGTTTTTGTTACACAGTGGTTTTAGACATAATGAAATATTGAGGTCAATTGTAGTGAATTGTTTTAGTAACTAAAAATATTACTTCGCCCTTGTCTACTAAATCAATCAGTCAGTTGCTGTTTTCTTATCCGGAAGGCAGATGTTGGCTTTGTTTACGAAAATCCCTCATACATACATCCATATGCCAAAAGCATCTTGAAGAAACAAGAAAGCTGAATATTTAACAATTACATCCAATGGATTTAAAAACCATAATAAGGAAACATAACCAATGGCAATTGCTGAAGCTATTTCTTTCTCTTTATGAGAAACCAATTTTGCCAAATGGTTATAATACATTTTCTTGCAATTTCCCATTATTACCAAATCCTAAACCCTGAAATCATGTTTAATGGTTCAAATAGCAAAATAATTGAGAAAAATAGTAAATTATTAAATGGTTAAGGTGAATAAAATCGAAGCCATGTTTTAAAATAAAAATAGGTTTTTAACGTGTGTCCTACATTAATACGAGGGTAAATATTGTTAACCTATGTTATTTCTATTAGGCATAGTAACATTTGTAGAAATATTTTTAATTCATAAAAGCTTAAAATATTATCATATCTATTAATTAAATAAAAATAAAACGTAGTTTTATTTGATTTTCATATTTATTATATAATTCAGTGACAGCTGTTTCGGTACACTGTACCTTCTTCAGACATGTTAACAAATTATGAATTGTGTTCCAACTGATCTAAGCAACAATACAACAATATTTATTTAATTTTTTTTAATTTAACAAAGGGGATTCATTCAAATCAAGTTGAGAATTTAACAGTTTGTTATTATTTTTTCAATTTATTAATTTCTACACAGCCTCCAAAAGATCTAACTTCTTACCCTTATCACAAACATGTAAAAATTTCAAAATTTGGATCGAAATAATGATTACATTGGAATAGGTGGTTAGCATATTTTGAATATTCTAAATTTCTGTTATAACGCTCTCATGTTTTCCTTTATCCGAGAGATAAAAGGTCTTCCGTTTGTCCTATATGGACATTGTCACATGTGCCACACTTCATTTTATATCTATCTACAATCACCTAGCCATAGCCTCTCCCTTATCAGGAGCCACTAGACCAAGTTAAGTTTAGTTACCATGTTTGCCGCTAGATGTCATGAATGACATGCGGTCAATACACTGACCCAATCAGACATCTAACAGGCAACTAATATATCACACAGGGCCTGACGTTGAAGTCCGGTAAATCTTGCTTAAGCGCCCTATTTTATTCAGAGTCTTAAGGATCTTTTTACCACGCCTTGAAATCTTCAGACTCGGGACCACGATTAAAGTCCCTCCCGGAGGGCTTGCTCCTTGGATGTTTCCGTCCTAAAAACATCCATCGACCCTGGCCGGGTTTGAACCACGACACTCGAGACCAGAGGAAAGGAGCATAACCACTAGTTCACCGCGGTCGATTATCATCTGTATAATCTTCAGTAAATACATTCCTAAACTCATTTCAATGAATAAGAAACAATAAATTAAGTTCGATGTTTAGATAACCTAGAAACTAATATATTTATACTTTTTATTAACGATAAGTGATTAGTACTTACGCCATGTTATAAGTAAAGCACCAAATGAAAACCAGGAAGAAAAATAATACCAGCCAACGTAACTGGAATGAAGTAAATGTTTCGTAAGTATATCGATCACACTGATAACGGAAAAGACAATGAAAAAGTCGAATTATCTCTCATTTCCAAGATAAAGAGGTTGCATTAAACCCTTTTAAATTATGATTTATTTAGGTTTATTTCAGGCAAGCAGCTATTCATCCTAGGATCCTGCTTCGAATCCGATTTTCTTCAGAAAAGAACAGTGTTTAAACGTTACCATTCATCATGTGTCCGAGGCGGAAAACATTGAGGGAAATTGGGATTTTCTTCTAAAAATCCCTTGTTTCTAAGTTCGGGCCCACCCCATCCCCCTGTGTCAACGCTCAGATCTCGAAATCAACTGAAATATCCTAAGAGGTGCACGCAATGTGTGTGTTCAAAATTTCAATCATCTATGTGCAAAAGTAAGGCCAAACTGATGACGTCATTACCCCTATGTCTTGACGCAGAAGAGCATATTACTATATGTAACATGTTTTACAATGCATCCACGCTTGAAAAAAAAGTAAAACGTTTTACTAGAAAATGTTAAAGCCAATCCTTCCATTACTCTCTTATAGGACTAATGGCAGCTATGGGGATTAACTATAAAAGTGTTGAATGGAGGTTGTTCATCGACTCCTTCAAATAACTGTCAAGTGTGTCCTACTACATAATGACAACGTGTTACCATCGATTCCGATTGGGTATGTGCCTTACGTGAAAGAAACATGTGTTAACATGAAACAGTTGTTATTGCGATTGAACTATGACAAGTTTAAATGACAGATTTCCGGAGATCTGAAAATCATAGGCAATACTAATTGGACTATAACAAAGCTATACCAAGTGTTCTGTTGCCATTGGGATAGCCGCGCCATAGCACTTCATTATAAAAAGAAAGGTTGGCCTAAGAATTAATCACTTGAACCAGACCTCACAATGTTATTCAAGAAGCACTTGTCGAATTCAAGAACGTAATTCTGCCAACTCTTCATGTAAAATTGGGCCTAACGAAAAACTTTGTTAAGGTATGGACAAAACTGGGTAGCATTCATCTATTTGTGCCAAGAAATTTCCACGGCTTAGTGACACGAAAAAAAAGGGATTTTCGTGGATCTCCAGATACGGAAAACGTACAAAGATGAGCATTTCAACACCATCCTGTCAGGTAATGAAAAGTTAGTTTGGGATGCCTTTGTTCAAATGTCAACTAACTTTCTAGGAAATAAGAAGGCAGAAAAATAAGGATCTTGTGGTAAATCTTCTCCACTGCTACGATAGACTGAGGTGTAACATGTCCTCAAAGTTACATTTCTTAAATTCCCAGTTGGACATTTTTCCCTGACAATTGTGGTGCTGCAAGCAACGAGCACGAGGAACGCTTCCACCAGAAAATTTCGAACATTAACATGAGATATCAGGGTACGTGGAGTTCATCAATGTTAGCCGATTACTGCTGGACATAATTAGGAAATCACCTGCAGAAAATTACAAATACCAGGCAAAACGGTTGCGCCTTCAGTGACCTTCCTCCAAGGGATAAAAAAAGGTAAATACATGCATCAGCTTATATAGGCAATAACGTAAAGTTAGCATAACGTCAAAACGAGAGCTATTGTTGCATTGTCATTAACATTTTCGATATTAGCCACGTCCCGAAAACATTCAGATTAGGTGTTTCCCTGCCAGTAACAAAAAAGTAACATTTTGTTGTCTAGTGTAATTAAAATAAGAACACTCTACATGGGCAGGAGGTAGAAATTAATTTACGAGGCTTGGGAGAATCGAAACAAAGGCTAGACGTAAGGTGGCCAGATTCTACAAATACTTGATTTATTAAACTGGTGTTCTTGTGTGTGTATCGTCGGCAAATTAGTTTCTGCGATTTTTTTATCAGCTAAAGTAGTTACAAATAACATTTTTAAACCTTTTTTTTTTTTTTTGCCGTTTTCAACGTTCAATAAGACTATTATAGTACAAAACAAAAATCGGACTTTTTGTTAGTCACAAGAATGAAACCCCTCGTTTATGAAGGAACGGACTATGCCTGAACACGATCATGAAACTAAAAAGCTAGCAGCGAACCCGGTTTATAATAAATTAAGGACAGTGATGTTAGTCTCCTTGATGTCCATGTATTACCTATTTATTATCCCTTAACACCATCGCCTCTTTTTCTTCTATCTTATAGTCATAATGAAAATTCATTTCTCCAGTTTCCATACTTTTATAGAAAGGTCATTCTTTTTTATGAACTGAGAAGCTCTGTCTCCACTGTCCCATTCACATAAGGTACAGAGTTGTTATTCTAGTCGGAATTCAGTTATTGTTGAAATAGTTTCAAATCTTACACGTATGTTCCATTTGTAAAATGTTATAATGTATCAATGAAATGTTTCAGGACATTCGGGTACTTATATGCGTCTTTAAACAACTATCATTCCTCAATAATGTGATCAATATTCAGAGCCCCAGTAAACCACCGATATCACTATAAAACACTAAATAGTCTTCTGTAGAAAAATCTCTCTATCTATCTTCGGGTTTTTACAAGCTGCTGCCGTCTTCCCGTGCCAAACCTCCAAAGCCTACGGTCTTGGGCATCTTCGATGCTTAGCCCTCTAGCTTGCATAGTTCTCAATATGTTTTCTGACGGACATGAAAAATTAACACTTTCCCATTTTCCCCCAGATATTTCCATTGTTGAAATCCGGAGGTTTTAGCTCTGCCTTGGCTTTTCAAAGTTCCAGATCTGTCACCAAAAATGTAATCCACACAGGCTGACCAAATCAAAAGATTTAACATCAAACATGAAGTCAGAATCTGTAGATGTGAATGGTTATGCATCATAAGGTTCGTCTTCCGAGTCTATGGAATATGAATCAGAGGTTATGGTAACAGTTATTTCATCACTTAGGGGGCACAGGATGATCAAAAGATAATGAAATCTCTGTTAAACAAGATGACAAATTATCTTCTTGGGAAAAGATCAACACTGGAGTAAGACAGGGATGTGGACTTTCACCGGTGGCTTTTCATTATATACATGAATAAATTAATAAATGAATGGAGGAAAACACAACGAGGATATATACCCATCAACAGGAACCTCAAACTCGATGCTATTCTTTTTGCAGACGATTTAGCTCTTCTGGCACTTTCCGAAAATGATTTGCAACGATCAATTTATAATTTACAAAAAATAGGTGCCAAATTTAATATGGAAATATCAATTAACAAAACTAAAATTATGGCATTTCATGGGAAGGACCCTATACAAAGTAAAATCTGTCTCCAGAATAAAATTTTAGAGAGATCTAATCAATTTAAATATCTTGGATATTATCTCTCTATCTGGGATGAAAAGGATATCCCTGAAAAAGTTACTAGTTATAATAAAAGTTTAGGAATTATTAATCAAGTTATGAAACCAAAAAACACCAGATTACGTTTATATAACACTTTGGCTAGACCAGTGTTGACCTATGGTAGTGAAGCATGGACACTAAAAAAACAACATGAAAGCAGAATAACGGCTTGTGAAATGAGATTCATGCGCAGAACAGCGGGTTACACCAGATGGGATCGGAAAAGGAACACCGATATCTTAAAAGAATTGAATACTACGCCAATTTTGGAATATATTAAACAGTACCAACTAAATTGGAAACACCATCTTTTGAAAGAATGAGTTCAAATCGGATCCCCAAAGCTGTTTATAATTATATACCAAGAGGACGAAGATCACTGGGCCGTCCTATGAAACGCTGGAGGGAAAATTTTCTATAGGATCGTAACAGGCCTTGGCCTAATACTTGGAAGGAAGAAGAAGAATAATGATCAAAAGAATGTTGGTGCTTCTTATTCGACTACATTTAACAGTTGGAACCATTAAAAAACAACAGTCGTCTTAGTAATTTGTAGGCTCCAGCCAAATCACGGGGATGGAATTTCATGTCTTCTTCGATTCAAGCAATCCAAAAGTCTCGTATAGCAAGACTTACAGCACATATATACAGATATACTATTATGGAGACCAACTTTTATTGTGGTCACCTAATTTGTAAAATTTACCATAAAAGTGATGTTCTTTCACTCCGCTGTAATGTGTAGTACAAATTGTTGGATGATAAATGACACTTGTTAACAAATATTTCTGTACAGATTTCCAAATGAATTTTACTCAAATCACTCTTTGTTTTAAATATTTAAGGGAAATAGGCACTGAGTAGATATGCTTAAAAAATAATGTTTATTCTTTACCCATATCCGTTAGTCCTTTCTTTACAATAATAAAATTAATATAATATTTACCAAATATGTTAACAGTGTTCACTTAGTTTTCCTTATAACACAATAATAATAATAATAATAATAATAATAATAATAATAATAATAATAATAATAATAATAATAATAATAATAATAATAATAATAATAATAATAATAATAATAATAATAATAATAATAATAATAATAATAATAATAATAATAATAATATAGAGCAGTGTGTCGGCCGTGGTCACAGAAATTACTTCCACTGAACGACGCAAAGTGCATCTTACATTTAATAAAAACTTGTATTGCAAAATTCTATGCTGTTGTTTGATTTAATAGCGCTCTTTAGTTTATTAACATCCCAATTCAAATTTGGCTCAAATACCTTCTTTTTTCAGGCGTGAGGTTTTTTACTATCCATAAACGTATGTTACAGGACCTACGGCTTTATTTTCTTTCTAAAAGAAGCCGTGCTCAGGATGTTTATGCCCTGAAAATCCAAAGACGTTTGCCGGGTTTGAACCCGCGAACCTTGTAATCGAAAGCGTGTTTGAAAACCAATAGTCTGCTAGGACCAAAAATATTTCAAAATGTTCTGCTTACAACAGTAGAGGGCATTTATTATTCTACATAAGTATCTAGAAACCTGGGATAATATGATTGTATATTTAAAAAAATAACATTTAAAAAAATTCATTACCATATAAGTCAACCAATATATAAGTTTTACTAATATGGCCAAATATCTACTCGTGGAAATTGCTGATTCTGTTTTAAACTTCACAGATTAACGAAACCAATTTTCGTCGAACTAGTATTCCAGTCTTTGCTGAATAATAAATAATTCCAACAAAATTACGCATTTTGCTCTTTACTGTCAACTAACCATGAATATTTCTCATAAGTTGAATATGTAAAATTCCTTGTAAATACATTTTTTTTTGCTACATTCGATAAATCTTTTGTTGACCTATTTTGTTTTACGAGCTTATTTTTCTCATGGAATGATCTACATGAAAATTATCTCTTGTTTATATTATCAATTACGTATCCACATTCACATTAATTTTCAGTAACGTAAAAAATTACATTACTTTATCAACAACAATTTAACTAAAACGCGTGTAAAGAAATCAATAGCGCATTTAAACAAACTCAGTGCTGGTATCAAATTACTTCAACTGTTCGTTCTACAAATGACATAATACATGAACGTATTCATTCAATTGTTGAGGTATTCAGATACATACTATTAATAAAGCTTCTTAAATTAAAATGGTTGCCATCTGTGACAGTATGTGCCATATCATTTTATTTAAAATTGTTTCTTTCTGTTTTATAAAAAATAACTTGCACATATTGAATTAAATATTAAGAATTTAAAAATATTATTTCGAAAAATTGTGTTGTTAACCGACTCACACTTTCTGCGTCAACCAATACGTTTTCTCGTCAGAGGAACTATTCATAAATCATTAGGTGAAAATTTCTTTCGACCTTGCATACAAGGTCACTGTTTCATGATAATCGATCAACGAGATATACATTTCTATTTCGAGTATATGTGACGGTCAGCCAGGCCTAGCTAGATGAATCAGTAAATTACTGTAAAACTTGATGCCTTTTAGACACTTAGCTTCGTCTAGCAACCGCACATCCAAATATAAATAACTGCGCATACGTGAATTCATCTGCCACGTAATAGCTGGTGTTTGTAAGGGATACCATATAGGAAGAGCAAATACAGAAGACCCGTCAAGCTAAATACGATAGATGTTAACAAGTCGGGTTGTGTGGCTGGAAGTATGAATTTTAATGTTCATATAATTTTATAGTGGATTTAATGAAATTTGGCAAATATATTATTTTAATTCATAATTACCTAAGCAGTGCTCCGGTAACTGGGATTGAATGCAAATCACTGGTATCGACAACTCTGTTATCACCAATGTGCGCTACTATAAACATAAGAAGGAACTGTCAATTCCAATAATATTGTCGTATTCAGAGATGAATAATTAATTAAAAATTGTAAACAATATTCATGTTATATTTTTTCTTTTATCTAAGTAACTAATATGAGCATGTGAAGGCCATATAAGGTGTATTGAATATTTTAATTCCATATTTATATCTAAAGCAACGTGAAAAAATCCCAAAACAACCAAATAATCATGACATTGCATAATGTAATTACGAATTATGATACAAATATAAATTTCACATTAAAATCAAATTTCTCCGGCGCAGTGGTCTCGGAGTGATATCGTTGCGTCGTACACATCGAACCTTCGTTCGATCTTCGTCGATATGTTTCTGAGCGAGGTTTTAGAGTTTTTTTTTCGCCATTAAGATAAATGTCAGGAAACTTTAAAGCCCTAGTAGTCCACGAAAAATATTTAGCCATAATAATCTCCATACCACATCCGGCAATTCAGCTGCTCCTTATCCGGCGGAGGCACTCCATGGTCTTGTGTGGGTTAAAAAAAGTATACTTATGTGTGATCAAGAGTTTGAACATCAAGTCGTGTCATTGCAATGCCTGGTTGTCTGGGATACGTAAAAGTAGCCTGCTGTTACTAAAACGGAGAGGTAAACAACAATTAGAAAAATAATTAAAATTATATTAATATAAGAGCTCTGTCGTCTCGGTGTACGCGTTGCTAGCGTGCGCGACTGCCCCGACTGGGATCCGAGCATCGAAACCTGGCGGTTTTAGAGGGGTATTGGATGGCGGACCATACCAGGATTTTCGGGTTTTTCTCGGTTTTCCGTTTCTCGAAATTCTCCATTCACTCTTCCCTCCCTATCATATAATTTAATTTCTCATCCATTCATTTTATATCACCTTTTCTCCTTATTTCATCTTAGGAAAAGTAAATTGGTAGACACACACACGTGTTGATAATATGTGATTGCGGGGATCAAGTGGTGTTCCCATCAGAGTAACTCTGAGCCTGAACAATGAAAGGGGTAGAAGTGGCGAATACCCAATTGGTAGACCAAGAAGGAAGCCGGACAACAATATTAACAATGATTTAAGGGGAAGTAGATTGTACAGAGGATAAGTGGAAAACATTAGCTCAGGACAGGGATATTTGGAGTCACGAGAGAAGATTCTGGTGTTCTGCACCCGGAACATAACCTACAACACACATAAGAGTAGATTAGATTTAATTTATTCATAATACAATGCCTTCAGATTAAGTCGCAACCCAAAGCGCCTGGCAACCAGCCGACAAACTAAGAGGTCAAAGCACCCCAGTTTCGCGGTCTATGAACTGACGGGCTGGCGGAAACGTAGGTTCCATTTAATCCTATTTAGTGTTATGATGTCTGTAACTGTAAGGTACAGATGTGTTTTCCGAAGTATTTTTAACTAACTTGTGTATTTATGTTCAGTTATGACAGTGGCGATTTCAGTTTAACAAGGTGCAAGCTATATCACTGAACAGGAACAGAGGGTATTTTTACTTTTGACAAATATAAAGAAGAAATCTTACAAACGTTTTCGCCGTAAATTTTTCTTTTCACAATATCATTATAATATAATATGACCCATTATAGGAACTGTGTTAAAATAGCAGTATTGGTAAATGTTAAATAACGTTGTAAATTTTGTCGCCAATTCTCTAATGTAAATATAGTCACGATAGCAATTACTCGAATATTAGAGGAACTTAAAGAAAATGTTCGAAAAGTGAACTTGGAACAATTATAGGCTGTAATTGGAAGCGTGTTTCAAAACATTTTTCGACGGTTGTTTGAACGGTGTATTGAAGCTGAAGGAGATATTTTTGAAAATATTTTGTCATAAGATAAGGAATAAACACCACAAAAATCGATGTTATTGCATTGCAACCTCTAGTCATTTTCACAGCTATTTGATTTATTTGGTGACATTACCATCCAGGATCCGTGACGCGACGATTGGTTGCCAGGAGCTAGGATTACGTCTTAAAATGAAGACCATGTATACTGGGTGAGCTCAATAGATCTTTTAGGTCGCGGTGCACAGGATAGTTTGCCCGCCAATTCCGAATAAATAACTAAAGAACTAACTAAACTTAAGAGCACATACATAACACGTTATAACCTTAGCAGTAGTCTATAAAATATTCATCTTTTTTCTAGACCCACTGGTGCGAACTTTGAATTCTAGCACATTATTTTTTATAGCTTTATGACTCTTCTTCTATTCTACATATCAGGGCTTTAACTCGTACATCTTGGAGTATTTCAAGGATTTTAGAGCACGATCCCCATTCTTTTCTTCTATTTATCAATCTTTGGCGCTTGTAAGTATTTTGAAGGGATCCCCTGAGTACGCTACTAACGTACTGCAGGGTTAGTCCGTTGGAGGGGCTGCCTCCATAAAACCTTTGGACTTGCTTGCCTTGGGTTTTATACCCACAAGGGGGGTTGCCTCTTCCGCCTTTCTGCCGTTGAGGACTTCACTCTTGTTTCCCCGAGCTGGGCCCACTTATTTCAGACCCAGAGATTGGGTTGCCACTTCCGTCATTTTCGCCGTTCCGATATTTCTATCTCCGCCGTGTCTGCCGTTGTAGTCTTCCGTGTTTGCACCTTCCAGGGTGGGTCGTTGCTCCCACGTTGCAGATTATTCTTAGTTCCCTCTTCTCTTATCTAACCGCAAGCCATGGGCTTCCCGGTTAGGATCGTCTGGGTCATTGGTATTAAGCCTCCCTACCACGTCAAGGTGTGATAACCCACTTATGGATCCGAAACATCGAACAGAGACAACACAACAATCAGCCAGAATACAAGATGCTGAAAGGAGATTCCTCAGACCAGTTAGCAGGATTATCAAAGGAATAGACAAAAAAATAAACGTAGAAAATAAGACAACAACTAAAAGTAGAGGAATTAAACATAACAATAGAAAAATACAGAACAAACTGGAAAGAACACTTGGCAAGGATGACTGAGAATAGAATACAAAATCAGCATACAGCTATTCACCACGAGGAAGAAGAAGTTTGGGAAGACCAAAGAAAGGATGGAAAGAGCAGCAATTTGGAGCCGGAACAGGCTAGAAAGTAAGCCTAAACCGTGAAGAAGAAGACTATTTGTCATTGGGTTTTTTTAACGTGTTACCAATATCATGGGACCCAGGCATTAATTTCTTCTCAAATAACTAGATTACCAGTACTCGAATAATTTATTTTAAAAAATAACCCATTAACCCTCACCTGGGATTGAATCACAACCCTCCGGTTCGAGGAACATTAGCTAACGAAGGATCTTTTAGACATTCGTCTTGTAAAGCGATTCACTTTACTCTATTCTGGCCTGTATAATATTATAGACGAATTTTAAGACGCCCTGTACAAAGACATTTTCGGTAGTGACGTTAAAAGTAATTTATTGCATTGTATCTTGAAAACAACGCCACGCCTCTTCTGGATTTACTGATAAGATGGAGTCACTATTAGCTTGGATAGATTTTGCAATAGGCGAAGGAAAAAAAATAAAGGAAAGATTTTCTACGATTCTTTTATCTTCTCTAACGTTTTTAGAGAACAAACATCCTTACGTCCACATTTCATTTGTCTTTGTCACCATCTTGTGAGGTTTCTTTTTCCCATTACAAACACATTGTCACTTCCGTAACGCCATATTATTTTTATCTCTCATTTCCTCTCAGTAATCAGTCAATTGTTTTCCCAATATTTTATTCTTGATTTTGTAAGATAAACAATCATACACACCGAGCGAGTTGTATCAATCAGTAGCGTTATGGACTCGTGTTCAGGAGATATCCGGTTCAAATCCCAGTACCTGCTAACCTATTGAGTTTTGTTTTCTGATTTCCTTCAAACGTCAAACCAATATTGCTGGGATTGCATTTTATTACCAAAACTCATTTCACCATATTCACTAATTTATGATATATAATATAAGAATCTGGCTTACTTATTGGGGTTTTTAGTATTATTTTTAATTTCTCCAATGAGCAGAGAGCAGACCTATTGCATCAAGCCCCAATCTGGAGGACCAGGATATCTTTTTCAGGTTTCCTTCCTTAGCCTTTTTCAGACCAATGACGAACTACAAGGTAAAAATATCTGTAACTCTAGATAAGGGTCCTTAGTATGTACTATCAATTAAAACAACTGGAAGATGTTGTGTATATATATATATATATATATATATATATATATAATTTATTTATTTAAAATCTGTTGAATAAATAAATAAAATAAAATACAAACAAATGAAATACATTGAGCTATTTGGCCTAGATGTTAAAGGTGACTTTAGAAAACATTAATTAATACATTTTGCTTCGACTGAGCGAGTAATTTGAGATGGTATGCATATTCAGAATGTCCAAAGTTATTTTTCACTTTTTTCTTAATTCATCATAAGAACTGTTACGTAGTTGATTGCTGTTAGGCCTATAATTTCACTATCAATTGATTAGTCATTAAAAATAAACTTCAATAAACAAGTAACTAAACCAAGAATGACATACACTTTGTAATGGGTCGGTCTCGGTGGACTAGTGGTTTTAGGAATCATACTGGTCGGGATCGATGAAGTGAGTATGGCTTCCTTCGGAAAGAAAGTATGTCCTGTGTCTTAGATTTACGCCACGTAAGATAATATCAGATCTGGAATAAGAGAATCTCTGAACAAAAATATTGTTTATTTCATGCCCAGATTTGAATTGCGACGTTAATGGCATGTAATTAAATAATAACTAACTACACAACGTTCTAATGAAATAGGATGTATAAAAAATAACGATATGAAATTTCCAATTATAAAAAAAATATCACCATCATCATCATCATCATAATCCATTCACGAATTAAGGTCATTTGTTGACCTGTTATCGGCCTCAAGAGAAAAACCATCCAAAATAATTTTGAGTGGACATCCTGATCTTCTTCTTCCTGCAGAGTGATAGGTTAACATTTTTTCGGGTATCTTTTGATCATCCATTCGATTAACATGTTACATCCACCTAGACTTATAATCAGAAATTTTATTTTATAAGGGTTCCATGTGCAATTCTTCTAAGATGTCTTCATTTTTTTATGATCAAGTAGTGTGTATCCTGCAGTCCTCCGAAGTTAAATCATTTCAGCAGACCTAAGCCTATGTACATCCTTCTGTTTCAATATCCATACTTCGCCACCATATAAAAGAAATGTTATATACACTTTTATTTCTAAAAAAATATTTAAAAAATAAAATTCTAATAATGAAGGAAAACTCGAAAGCACACATTTTTGGGTGAATTTATGTATGTATTTTATTACCTACTAATTAATACAAAGTTAAGTTGAATTACGTTTAATATGTAGCTTACAAATAGTAGCATATCAATTATTCAAAATTGCCAGCAAATATAATATGAAAATTTCCACATCAAAATCCAAAACAATGGCAATGTGTGGAAAACACATACAACGGGTGAAAATTGAGATTGATGGAAAAATTATAGAACAAGTGTCAGATTTCTCTTACTTAGGAAGTGTATTTGCAGAGTATAAGAGTGACATTGATTCAAAATTACAAAAATATAATAAAAATGAATGGGGTAATATACGAAGACATTTTGGTAAACAGATGAGGACAGAGACAAAACTAAGATTACATAACGTCACATCAAAAGCTGCTCTAAAATACGGAAGTGAAATTTGGATTTTAAATAAAAGAAACCCTCATAAACTTCAAGTAAGCCAAATGCGCTTCTTACGATCATTGTTAGGAGTTAATAGACTGGATCACCAAAGGAACACTACTATCAGAGGAAAACTTGGAGTAGCAAGTTTAAATGAAGATATCCAAAGATACCAACAAGAATGGAAAAATCATCTGAGAAGAATGGCAAGAAATAGACTTCCAAAATTGGCATTCCAGTATACCCCAACTGGACATAGGGACCAAGGAAGACCAAAACATCGGTGGAAAGATCAAGACCATCTTCGCTAGGTTTACCGTACAGGCCACATGGCCTAAAACGAATTTGTTCATGATGATGATGACGTTTAATATGTTTGAAAATAATGTGTTTGCAATGCCTAGTTTCCTGCGAAAGAGGGTGTGTCTGCTCTGAGCGGCAGAAACAGATCTTTTTGGGACAGTCTACGTTTTATATTTATGTTATTTTATCCTTCGCACATTACATGATGTCATACACTAGAAGAACTGTGAACATCCGCTTCAGGATAAGAGCAGCCTTCAGAATCATCCTAGAGCTCCAAATAAAAGATAAACCTTGAAAGTATACAACCAAACTACTCTCGCAGATTGGCCTAGAAGAGTAGCCGTTTCATCATTCCGAAATGCAAAAAGACACAAGTGCCTAAGTAAACATCTGCATCGCCTCTTCCAACTTAACAGTGTATCCTCTGCTGCACTATGGAAGATATGGACTCTGATCACATCCGAACTTGCCTATCCCTATCAACCAGCAATTTCGTGAACAGATACCAGGAAAAAAATAATTAACCTATTATAAATGGTATTATTCTTGTTTGTTTTCTCCAGTCATTGTAGGCTAATTACTGAATTGAAATTAATAAGTATTGTTATTTTAAACAAGATAGATAGATAGATAGATAGATAGATGGAAAGCTCTGCGGCCATCACTTAAGTGTTGGCGGTGAGCGATCCATTTTGGTCCTCCTTAATAGGTAGAACCCCGGGTTCCTGTAAAATACATTAGCCCCGGTTTAAATTTTGAATTTAAGTTTGTAGTTAATTAGCAGAGTGAAGTCGGGAGCGGACCTTTTGGCTAATCTTACTGCTACAGGTTCATCCCACCAGTTCCAGAGAAACTGACATCACCTGACAACTACAGATAGAACAGCAACAACTGAAGAATACAAAAAAAAATTAAAAAATGCACGTTACCATAATTGTATGATTAATTGTAATAATCTGAAATGTACGCACATTATATTTTAAACAAGGAGACGTAACATATTTTTAAAGAATCGAAGTGCGGCTGTGTCGTGGTCATGGCCGTGTGTTTTACGTGAATATGTGTACGTAACGGATAATTTTCTTTGAGCGTATAATATGTATGTCATAAGCACACAGAATCGATGTCTATACAGTCCGGCGTTGATATAGAATCGATTGCATCTTCCATTTGCATAGACTCGGCCGCCCAAGCAGCAGATATACTGGCACCGCCATTCATCCGCTTGGATGCCTTCATTCTTTTACAGCACCGCTTCACTATGTCATATGGTTTTGTGTGTACCACTGGATTGCTGTTGAGAATCCCTTTCCAACCGTATATGATCTCTATATTTTGATTTGGCTTTTTGACGGGTATAGGCCATATTGCATTTTTTTTTAATTTGACGACTTATACATTCACTATAAATATTTCACAATAAGTTTTGTATATGCAATCGATAGTTCGTGACGAGAGCTGACGATTGAAACTCAAACGAACGTCGTAACTTCTCTGAGTCAAAATGTTTATTAAACGAAAAATATGCGACGCAGCGAAATTACCTCAAAATGGCGGCGCTTCCCCCTCCGCCGCGAGCGATGTATCATAGTAAATACCCGATGTAACGAAATCTTTGATCCTTTATCTATCGAAAAGTGTAATTAAATGTTGGATACAGATGATAGATATGTACCTGCAATACCATACTCTATCCCCCGATTTTGTTATCATCAGTTTTCTGAATTGCTTCCCACTATGGACGCAAATTTAAAAACGCATTCACATGAAAATCACAAGATAATATATGGTTTGAAGTATTAATATTATAGCCTCTACCATACTGTAAGTGCCTTTAGATATTGTTTGACAAGTATTGTTATTATTACTGATAACAAATGCGATATGTATACTGTGTTGTTTAAACAGACTGTATGACACATCTGTAACTCTGGTATTGATCCAGATTGAATGATCTTGATGGATTACCTCACATGGGGCGTAACGGGATTTGGTTCAGCACTCAAATTTATAACGCAGCTCTGCACAAGTGGATACTAATGTCGTTTGAGTGGTCATTTGTATTTATTTTCTTTTCATCAATAATGCTAATGGCAAACCATGATAGTAAATTTATACCTAAAGCAGATCAAATTAGCTACACTTGCTCTCATTAACAATCGGTGTTTTAGTTCTGATAGTTTTACTCCATTTTAGTAATGTGGAATTAAGTTGTAAATAATAATAATACTTTGAAAATAATATAATTAAAAAACTACACATAATAAACCGAAAATATTAAATTGAGTTGCATAAATAAAAATAATAGAATGTAACTATTACATCGTATAGAGTATTAATGCATGACGTATATTAAAGACGCCAATACATTTTATAATACCAAGTCTCGAAAGCGCTACAGTTAAATAAGTAATTAAGTTGAGGAGAAGGACCTTTCAGACGAATACTCCATAATTTTATATTTTAAATTTACAATACCAGCTATAATGGATAGGGGATCCGACATGCAGAATGACTTACCATTTTTGTGATTAACAGGTGAGGACGAAAGGGCCTTCTGGGTACATCGCGTCAAGAAAGAAAATACATAAGAAAATATAGTTTCATGTTGTATTGAAGAAGTTAGTTTGTAAGAATAAGAATGATAATTAATGTATATTATTAAAGTAAAAATTGGAATATTAACAATAATAATTGTACGCCCTATGCATATAATACATTTTTATTAACTTTATAAGAAAATTGATGTAGGCTGGTTATAATGGTTCCAAATCACATTCGATATGTAGTTATGAGTTTCCAAAAATATTAAAATATTTAAATGCATTGCCTTTCTTAGACAAAAAAATTAAAGCCAATGTTTATAAAAATATCATGGTCATTTAGCACTACAGATTTAACAGTTGGGTCATTGCATAAAAAACAGTATGAGTGAAACATAAATAACTCCGAATTCGTTCAAAATTTTGAATTTAACTCCTTATATGGTATAGGCCTACCGTATAACTTATATGATTCATGTAAGAACTCATGGTTTCAATTATCTGAAGTTTAAATGTTATGGACAGTTGAAATTGTAATTATTTGAGGATACAGACTTATTTTTAATTATTTCTGGTCATAAAAATAATCACAAATGGTTTCTATTTGGTGTTGTTAGATAAATTACGATATAAGTTATTAAGACATATTTTATTTCGGTTTTAAACTGTTGAATTTGGATTTGAAGACACTTAAGAACGTGTTTTTAAAAATATAGCATTACATAAAACTAAATAAATAAATTAACATATAAAATGATGTAACATTTTACAGATAATTTTCATTGGTTTCTAAAATTTTCATATTGGGATCTTCACTATCCGCTAAAGTTAAATCTGCATGCGGATATATGTGCTGTCTTTCTCTTACTTCCGTAATATGTTGCCCAATTTCCAGTCTTCTACATTGTGTTATTTGACTACTTTGGGGCAACTGGCAAATACTGTTGTTTTTAAATGGTCATGACTCCACATGCAGACGAATGGTCTCAAAATCGAGAAGCAGAACGAGAAGACAGACATACTTCTAGAAGTAATATTATTTAAAATCCATTACAAAACACCGTTGAAATCACTGTGTAAAATTTAAATAATAAAATTCGTGTCTGAGCTTTCAGTCGTCCTCAACCAGGTAAAATGTTAAAAAAAGGTTGAGATCTTTCGGAAGCTTATAACACGGTACTAACAGTTGCTGGTTAAATTTTACATAGCGGGTTCAGGTCCTTTGATGGGTTCGCGTTCTGTACGTATATGTTTTTTATTTCTTTTAAATCTTTTCGAATATATTAATTCTAGAATAACTATTCCATTTGTAATGATGATCTTGAAGAAGATTTTCGGACTGTAGGCCGTGGTCGTGAGGCTTGTAGTTCCCCGACGTTTCGCCAGAGACTGCGTCTGGCATCCTCAAGGGTTGTCTTGAGACTGCCAGACTCAGTCTCTGGCGAAACGTCGGGGACTACAAGCCTCACGACCACGGCCTACAGCCCGAAAATCTTCTTCAAGATCGTCATAGCAACTCCGGCCGTGAAAATCTACGTGAATACATTATTCCATTTGTGTTTAAATTATTGGTCTGGTGGCCTTTATGAAACAGGCCATTGAACAATTGATACAAAAGGACACACTGAAATCGGCTGAAAATTATTAATTATACCAAATTATCAATATATAATTTATCTATAATGCATAGCCATAACCTCTCCTTTGTCAAGAGACACCAGACCAAGTTAATTTACCTTAAATGTCCATAAATGTCATGAATGGCATGCTATCAACACACCGACCCAATGAGACATCTAGCAGGCAACTAAGGTATTACTAGGACGTTGAAGTCGGTAAATTTTGCTTAGAGGCCTTTACATTCGTGCTCAAAAGGTTTTTACGAGTCTGAAAATCTTCAGACTTGGGAACCATTGTTTAAAGTACTTTCCGGAGGACTTGCTCCTTGGATTTTTCTATCCAAAAAAAATTCATCGACTCTGGTCGAGTTTGAACCCGCGACTCTGGTGACCAGAACAGGGAACATAACCACTAGTCCACCGCGGCCGAAATGAATAACAAACAAATTCAGTTCTTTATTGCTACATTATCACCATCATCATCATGTTCTTCTTCTTCTTCTTCTTCTTCTTCTTCTTCTTCGGTATTACAGCCTTGATCTCACGAACAACAGCTCGCCATTTTATTCTGTACTTTACTTTCTACCTCCAACAGGATGGCGAAAAGTTATGTGTGTGTGTGTGTGTGTGTGTGTGTGTGTGGTGGGGAGAATGGTCTGATTTCTCGCCATTTTGCGAAATTCCACACTCTCGGGCAAATGGTAAAAAAAATCCATGTCAAGTTCCTCTTTTCATATGAATATCGTTCTTTTCCAACCAAATACAGCACTTCTAATCTGTTGTAATTAGGCATCGAACACCGTGTCAGCTGCTTGTCTGACATTCATATGTGTCCATCGCTGAGTTGGAAGATTATCCAGCCAATACAGAGGTAGCATAGAAAATTAATATGTCGCCTTGTCAATTCATTTAACTATTTTTCTCAGTATGGAGCCTATACTTATCGTACGTAACCAAATTCCTTATTATACTGTGTTGACTTCGTTCCTATAAACTAGATGGAATTCCATGTGCTGATTTCCTACATCTTCTATATTTTATATTAACGAATGTCTGTCTGTCTATCTATTTGTCTTATATGCATTACTATACCATTCATCCGATTGTGAAGGAACTCTTTGCAAAATGTTCAGGAGTTTCCCGGGGAGGTTTTAGGTTATAAGAGAGTTATAATACTCAACTTTTTCGCCCTTAAATCACCCTATGTAGTGAAAACAGTATTTTTCCGAGTTTTTTGGATGCTTAAATGGCTTAACGCTGCCTAAACCATAACATACAAACCAAATTAATGTACACATAATTGAATATCTAAAAAAAATAAAAATCCGCGACAGCATTTGTCTATTATTTATGGATGATTTATAATAATCATTTTTATCTTTTTATACCAAACAGATCGGGATGACTATTGTCTGTCCAGCCTAAGAAACACACTTAAAAGTTAAAGTTCCGAATATACAGTACTACTCCACACAGCACGTGTAAACGTACATGTTACTCAGTCAGCTGTTTATTACAAGCCGATAAATTAGTGCACAATAATCGTTTTAGTGTTTAGTGTCGCAGGTAGTATTAAATAAAACAAACAATTAGTATGTCAAAAACCAATAAAATTATAATTGTAAACAAATTAATTGTACTTACTATGCACCTTATAACGAATTGCATATTTCAGAAATATCGTCCACTACTCCTAATACAAGTTTAGGCCTTTTCCTCTTCTTAAGGGGCGTTTTGATATTACCAGTTTATTTTAACTAATGGTCGCCTAGTCGTCAAAATTCGACCACAATTAATTAATTTTTTACGTTTGTTACAAATACATCGTTATGCATTAATTTTCAAATTATTTTAAAAATGCAAACGATAGGAAATATGTGGTATAGCTTGGCTAAACCATACTTAAACAAAAATAACGCGTATTTCGACATTTCCTTAGGTTTCTTATTGCTAAACTAGCCAGGTTTCGCCAAGGCTGCACATTTAATATCCCCATATTTTTCAAATGATATAAAATTAAAAACAAAATTAATACAAAAATAAAATAAAGAGTACGTGTTTCATATTTCTTCATCTTTTACGAGCCTGAAAATCTTCAGCCTCAAGACCAACGGCTTAAAGCCCTTCCGGAGGATTTTTCCGTCTTAAAAAATCCGTCGACCCCGGCCGGGTTTGAGCCCGCGACCTTCGGGACCGGAAGTAAGTCCACTGCCGTAGACTAAATCATCAACTGCAATCTAACAAGAGGTTGTGTTTTTTCTGAAAAAATCACGAGCGACAAAGTAGGTAGTGATTTTGTCTAATGAAAAACTCAACCTCGCATTGGATTTGGAGCGACTAATACAACACTAGAAGCTAAAAATAATTATAATGTTTAATATTTACCAAATGTAAGGTTATATATTCCGATCTTAGTTCCGATCGATTTCTAAACCAGCTGTAGGCTTATAGTTACAAACAGCATATCTTCACTGTCAAAGCTCTTTGGGCTTGGGAAAAATCAATAACGTATGATTGTATGAGAAATAACTATTAACAATAATGCAGATTTATTATACAACATTCGGTACATTTTAGAGTAACAGAACTATCATTTTTGGTAATTTTTGAGTGTTTTTCTTTTGCTATTTCTTGCTGTACCATATCGATCGTACATTGTTGAATCGCTATCCTTTTCAGAGAAGTAAATTTGTGGAGATATCTCTCATTACGAATAGGAAGAGTTAATTTTATCAACAGGAAGAGGCAATTTTATCAACAGGAAGAGGCAAAATTAATTATCTATGAGGTAAATAGATGATATAATAAATAATAATTTACAGGTAAATAAGGAGGAATTGTGTATGTAATTTGAATACAATAACATTTCATTTTCTGATTTACTTGTAAAAGTATTAAGTAAGCTTATTTATGGTTCCCCTTGGTCTTGAGGATCGCGGTTCAAGCACGGTCGGTGCCGATGGACTTTTTTGGATAGAAAATTCCAAGGCACAATTCCTTTGGAAGGGACATTAAACCGTGGGTTCTGAGTCTGAAGAAGATTTTCGGGCCTGTAAAAGGTACTCAAGTCTAAGTGAGAGTCTTTGAGAAACATTCAATATTCAAAATAGTACCTTAGATACCTACTAGATACCTCTAAATGCTATAACCTAACCACTTTTCACTCGCTGATATCTGTTGGAAAAGAAAGTCATTACAACATTTAAGTAACTCCCTCAAGGGAACACCCTTGCCCTCCTGTGGGTATGTATGAATATATATAGACAAACTACATTGTTTGTTCGTATTTTAGTGAAAAATAATTCTTTCTGTAACGTTACTGTATAAGTTATTACCGTATTCCATTTGACATATTATAAGATCGTAAAGTACTTACGTTAGAAGGAGTATGGAATTATTAAATTGTTACCATGAGACAAACAGCATATACAGTTACTGGTTTATATTTGAAAATTATATGATTTAAATGCACTCTGTACCATGAATATATTTTTCATAACTGTCTTCAATCCTCGAGGCAAATGCTGAATTAGAGAGTTTCATTAACATTTTTCCATTTGCCATTAATCATTTCAAAATTCATTAAATTTGTTATGATTTACATTTCCCTTAATATTTATACAGACATGAATAAGACATACATCCAAGTATGTCAACAGAATATGAATAAATATTTTCAAGCGTCTTAAATTAAACGGGAAGGAGTGAGGAAATATAATCAGACCACACTTTTTTATCAGGAGACGTAAAATAACAAATTAAAATAAGAAATCAAGATCATGCATCAAATTTTAAAGCTGAGCTTGCTGCATTACGACAAGCCCCTAATAAATACTACTTCACACCGAAATAAATATGGATTCTGACTGACAGAAAAAACTCAATTCAACATTTTTGTAATTGTCATGATATACATGCTGAACTCTGCTTACAATAATAAAACTACCAAGATACATTTCTAAAAGAATATGAATATATCACATATGTGGTGGTCCGTCTAAAAGATTTAAACGCCACAACGACCTAATTTAGATGCAATGTTCAAAAGGTCCTGTCGAGTCGCTGGATTTTATACCAAAAGGGATTTTTGTAAATTACACACGTGGTAACTTATTGTAATCAAGTTTATTATGACTATTTAAATCATGCTTCGAATGGGAGTCAATGACTAAACACATTTCGATGATTTTTTTTTATTTACAACCAATCACAGTCGTGTTTCGCCTAGAATTTACCAACTAAAGTCTAACACAATAAAGAAAGAACCTCCTTTTTAACATTCTGAATAGGTCATAACATTATTTTGCAGTGACTGACTCCCCGAAAAATACGGCTACCATATTGTACATATATTTGCATTAATGTCAACACATAATGCATGCGGGAGTTAATATAAAAACATTTGTAGCAATTGATTATATCACCAAAAAAAGAAACCATTGTTTGCACTTTCTTGAATGTATTTTTTCCCAGGTAATGACATTCCAGAAAAATGTAATTGTCATATTTACATCATAGCACATCAGGAATGAATTAATATACAGTTTGATGTGTTTCATTTTTTCTCCACTAGAGTGCATTCTTACAATATTGCCTTCCTTTGGCAATAAATAATATGATCTGGTTGCAGTGATGAACAAAATAAGCAAATGAAGCGTACCAATCGTTTCTCATTTGTTTACAAACATCGCCGTTTACATTAAATATATAACTATTTTAAAATAACTATATTTAAATAATGATTTGTGAGTAAACAGCTTAATTTTATTCGTTAAATAGTCCTAACAAATGTCACTCTTGATTCCAAAATTCTCTAGGTAAATTCATTTATCTTTTCGTGAGTCGTGAATTTATCGATAATTTGGAAATCACTCGTGGCATTACTTATGATAATTACTAGCAATATCTACCCTAGGAATAAAGCTAAGCCTGTCAATTGGAACTTCCAAGTTCCTTAAACATGGGGGCCTCGAGGCATTCCAAGTCTAAGCTAGCAAACAACACAATCGCCGCTGACGGCCTAGATAACAAAGGCGAGATATTCAACCTCTAAACAAAACCGGACCGTTGCCGTCAACGACCTGGAACACATTGAGAGAGGTATTCAGACCTCCATGCAAGGGCAACCGTCGCCTTGGACGGCTTAGAAGACATTGAGAGCGAGTCAAGTGTAGACATGCTAGACCTGAACACAGCTCCGCAAATGTTGACAACATGACAAAACGCTACAACAAGCAATATGTCCAACATAAAATGTTAGGTGCTGTAGTCAGACGACTCCAAGCGGAGACAAGGTGAACTACATCGACTTAGTCGACGCAGACCACGCCAGCAGACGACTGAGTCCGCCGAACTGGCAAAATATTGCGACACATGTCGCAACATGTGGCATATTCGGAAATTAAAATGTAGATTTGTCAGCTAAAGTAAGTTGTTAGTTAAGAATGCCAACTAACAGAATCACATTCACTGAGTTTACTCCAAATTCAAAATTGAGATAACTGAAGCAAGCATCACGTCTTGAATGATGTAAAGAACATATACATGGAGCACGATTAACTTAAAAGTATAAATAATTAACTTAAAGGTATAAAGAAGATAATAAATAGCAATTATTAATCAGATTAGAAAATGGACACTAAATAGGCCTACATGAAAATAAGAGCAAACCAAGGGATATTTCCATCATGCACATAATGAAACTCACAAAAATCCCCACCAGCTCACATCCTATCATAAGCCTCGCTCAAAAGGGCTTAGACACTCAACCGTTTACAGTGGCATCAGTTCTTTGATGCAATACGATCTCTTGGACTTGAACTAAGAATGTACTAACAAGTAGAATTAAAAAATGAATACGATACTGTAGTACTAACACGGGAACTGCCAGCCATTGTATGCTGAAACCTACCAACATTTTTTTTTTCAGAGAAGCGTGCCATGCTCCAAGGCCCTGTCCATAAAATCATCTACCATTTATAACTGCAAGGCACTAAAATTCAGCACCAAATCTCTCATTTAAACGATGGAGAAATAATGCAACTCATGAAATGGTAGATTGGATAACCCTCACTAACTGTGTTCGCATCGTGTCCTGCCTCCCTACACTCCACTCGTACTCAAGCAGGGAGTCCATCTGCACCGTACAGTACGTTCCCATTGCTGGATTCTGGCTTGGATTTCTGTGCTTTGCAGTTTAAAAGGCAGATAATTTTCTGGACACGGCCTTAACTGTCATGGCGGATTGTGAATAAGAGTGAAACTGGTTGCTCGTGTTTTTGCACAATTTTCAGCAGGTGTTAGTTTGTTTTTATAAACATAATATCGATATTGCGAATTTATTTTGTTTGTAGCTTAATTTTACGCATAATGGCTCCACGTAAAACAAGAAATTGTGAAGAAAGCAAAGAAGAAATAACTAAGCGTGTGGTCCAAGAATGTTTGCGGGATCCAGGCATGTTGCAGCTGTAGAAGGACTCCGTGCGTGAGGCTATTGTATCGGAGCTAAAGGTAACTATAGACCGTAATACGGAAGTTATTAGGCAGTTGGAACTCTCGTTTCAGGAGAGGGACAACAAAATATTAAAACTGGAACAACAGTTAAGTGAGAAAACCGACTCGGTAGAGCAATACCAACGTCGACAGTGTCTACGTATTTTCGGTATACCTGAACAGGATGGTGAAGATACGGACAATATAGCAATAGACGTGGCCTCCAAAATTGGAGTTAAATTAGAAACCTGTGATATCGACAGGAGTCACAGGGTTGGGAAAAAGTCGGATCGACCACGGCCTGTTATTGTTAAGTTCATCAGTTATAGAAAGAGAAGGGAGGTCTTCCAAAATAAAAAACAATTGAAAGGTAGTGGGATCACAGTAAGAGAAGATCTCACCCAAATTAGATATAAATTGTTAAAGGACTGCATCACAAAATTTGGCGTCACAAATGTGTGGACAATTGATGGCGCAATACATGTGAAAAATGGAGGAGATACCAAACGCATCATCACCCGGGCCTCTGATATGTAAATCTACCTAGTGCAAACACGCCCAGTGATACCATATCCCCAATTTAGCAGTTTTATATAAATTATTAAAATTATATTTAGAAATTTCACATTAATTATTAGTATTATATTTAGAAATTTTACTTTATTTATTAATTTAATATTTGAATAAGATATTAGTGACTTGTTCTTTTCTTATAATTCTAGTTAAAATATTTTTAAAATTTTCCATCCAAATAATGCTATTCATTTGGCGGTCTCTGACAGGTTAGAGGACACTACCCTTCTCACTCCAAACAACAATAATGCAAGACAGGTTCTAGAAACAGCATTCTCCCCCTTCCCGTCTTCCCTACATGTGGTTCACTTGAACGCACAAAGTTTAACTGCACATACAGACGAAATTAGAATGATTTTTCTTCTTCCAATATTCATGCTATTCTCGTATCAGAAACATGGCTCACTCCCTCCATTAATTCTAGTTTAATTGACATGGATGGTTATACTTTTCTTAGACATGATCGTGTACATAGTCGAGGGGGCGGTGTTGGTGTCTTCGTTAGGACAGACCTTTTCCCTAAGTCTGTATACTTTTCTAATAACGAGACATCTCCTGAAATTATGTTTATAGAAATATACACAAGCTTCAAAAAATGCCTTCTTTGTGTAGTGTACCAACCCCCTAAAATGAAAAAAATAGCAGAAATAGAATCCGCTCTACAAAACCGCACGTATACAATATGAACACGTTATCGTCATGGGTGACTTTAATATAAATATACTAGACACTGACAACAGACATACACAACAGCTTATGTCCGCGTTCCAAGTTTGTGATATGACTATCCTTCCCTTACAGCCTACACATCACACCAATCATTCTGAGACTTTACTTGACTTAATTGCTACTAATAATCCAGACAGAGTACTAACCCACGGGCAACTGTCAGCTCACGGAATTATCAGCACATGATATTATATTCTTAGCATATTCACTGCAGTGCCCTAAACTAGCTCGTAAGACTATCACATATAGAGACCTAAAACATATAAACAATGCAGCTCTACTTGAAGACGCTATAAAATTACCCTGGCATACTATATGGACGTTGCATTCTGTTGACGAAAAAGTTGAGGCATTAAATAACCTTATATTACAACTATATGACAGACACGCTCCACTGAAAACTAAACTAGTGAAACGACACCCTGCTCCCTGGATGTCTGCTAACATTCGTGACTTGATGACTGAAAGAGACGCAGCATATCGGAAATATAGAGTCGACAAAACTGATACAAATCTCAATCACTATAAACGGTTACGTAACAAGACTACACAAACTATCAGAAACGCCAAGCTTAGACATCTATACAGCCTTACTGAACCTAATAACAATAATCCAGATATTTGGAAAAATCTGAATAAAATGGGTGTAGGAAGGAAAGACACACAGGTAGAAAAACTACCTGTTTTCTGAACACACTTAATAACCATTTTACAAGCACATTCTTTACTCCTAAAGACAAAAACACATACAATAAGTGAATACTATTGACAAATCCACCAGACAGAGAACATTTCCATTTTTCATATCTTACAGAAAATGACATAAGGAAAGCTCTCAAACGAATAAAAACAAAAGCAGAAGGTACTGACCGTATAAATATCACTCTACTTAACAAAATAATCGACGTTATACTACCTACCATAACTCATGTTTTCAACTCCTCACTACAAACCTCTATATATCCCACATTATGGAAGCAAGCAATTGTACGCCCACTCCCGAAAGTAAAAACTCCCTTAACTCCTAACGATTTTCGACACCCATTAGTATTTTACCTACCCTTTCAAAAGCTTTGGAACGATTAGTCCACAAACAACTGACTGACTACCTAACTGAACACGACCTTTTAGATCAATACCAATCAGGCTTTAGGACAGGACACAATACAAATACTGCTCTACTAAATATATGTGAAGACATACGCGAAGCATCTGATAATCGAAAACTTACTATTCTTACACTACTTGACTTTAGTAAAGCATTTGACACGGTACACTTGGACTTATTGTTGCTTAAACTAAAAAACCTCTCACTTTCTGACAGTGTCACGCAATGGTCAACTCCTACCTTCGTGAGCGCCAGCAATATGTTGTAGGAAATTCTACATTACGCTCTTCTTGGACCTACCGTAAAGCTGGAGTTCCACAGGGCTCGGTGCTCGGCCCATTGTTTTTTTCAATCTATATAAACGACATATCTGACTCCCTAAAACATTGCAAACATCATTTATTTGCGGACGACATGCAGATCTACCTTCACTCAGACAAATATTCTTTAAATGACGCGGTAACCAAAATTAATGAGGACCTTGACTCGCTAACGGCGTGGACAGAGAAATATGGACTTCAATTAAATCCTTAGAAAGACACAAGCAATCATTATGGGCCATCAGAGACTATTATCCTCAATTAACACAAATGCAGTATTACATGTGTCACTTAATGGGATTCAGATCCCTTATAGTGAGACAGTAAAAAATCTAGGAGTGTTTATGGATAAACATTTAATTTGGAATAAACAAATAAATAACATTTGCAAAACTATCTTCTCAATAATACACTCATTAAATCGTATAAGAATTTGTTTACCGTTTTCTCTAAGAAAAATGCTAGTAGAAACACTTGCAATGCCCCATTTTGATTATTGTGATACTCTTTTTCTTGACCTAAATACTGTTCTTACCCAAAGACTTCAATGTGTTCACAATTCTTGCATACGTTTTATTTGTGGTATACGTAGATTTGATCACGTTACACCATCCTTGGAACAATTGTCATGGCTTCGTCTTCAAGATCGTAGAACCATCCATTCCCTATGCCTTCTCTATAACATATTACACACATCATTACCTTATTATTTATCACACCGCTTCACTAAACTCTCTGATACACATAACTTAGATACCCGATCCCTTGAGCACAGTGTCATTTATATCCCTCCTCATCATACTACCTATTATTCGAAATCTTTTACAGTTTCTCTTGCTAGAACATGGAATTCACTTCCACCCTATGTCAGAGACTGCCAAACTTTACCATCTTTCAGAAATAAATTGAAAATAAAATCACTAACAGAAACAACTCACTAATACTACTTTTTAAGAATTAATAATGCGTTTTTGCATTATTTAATAAAAATAGACTTAGGATTTGTTAATATATTTACCTAATGCCTTGTATAAAAAGCGTAGATTAATTCATTGTAGTTTATTACTTTCTTTGTATTTTTTTCTTTTCTTTTTATGTGTAGTAGATTCGAGCTGTTATTCCTTTTTTTTATTCATTGTATCATTAATTTAATTTTAATTGTATTTAGTTTCATTCTATTATTAGACATTAATTTCATTATTATTCAATATGAGAGATAATTAATTGATCAATGACTATTATTGTAACTTTTTTTTTGTATTCATATGTAATATATGTTTGCCCTGTTTAATATGACTATTATTGTAATTTTTTTGTATTCATGTGTAACATATGTTTGTCTTGTTTTATATGACTATTATTGTATTTTTTTTTGTATTCATATGTAACATATGCTTGTTCTGGTGAGTGGAAGAGAAGGCCACCAGGCTAAATAAATCTATTCTATTCTATTAATACATCTCAACGATTCTCTGGGATAAATTTCAATTTAGGTTCAGATATGCAATGGTTGACTGTTCCCTTGTAAGATTATAGTATATTCCATTGCTTACCATTTCACTTTTGTGCTTCAAATTTCCTAATATGCGGATAGTTGACGTTAATGTGATCAACTTTTAATATATATACAACAATTGGGCAGACTGTTTTGCATGTGTGATATTGCTTGCATTGTGTACAGAGAGGATCATTGTATGTTTGTAGGATTCTATAGTGTAAGTAAGTTGTATGAGAAATAAAAATGTAGAGATGGGATAAGATGAAACCTGATGGCGGCATACAGCCTTTGTAATTAAAGCATATTGTCTGCAATACACACATTCAGAAGGCCCCTACTGTTGATATGATTGGCCCGTCGGATGGAGATGTTCACACGGCCTCCTTAGCGCTTATTGAAAGTATTAGACTGTATGTCGCCATCAGGAAAGTATTTAATCAATCCCCAAAAGAAGAACTAAATCGAATTAATAAATATGGGTTCCATCTTCTCCCATCACTACATTTTCATCTTTTCTAAAACATATTTCCCGTGAACATACACTCATCCATCAGTTAAGTCTCGTAGAGTGCGATAGTCAAGACATGTGGCACGAATTGGAAATGAAAGAGGGGCATAGAGGCTTCTTGTAGGAAAATCAAAACGTCCAGTTGCTAAACCAAGAAAGATGTGGGAGAATAACTAATCGTGATTTGAGGGAAGTAGATTTTACGGAGGATGATTGGAAAATATATAGCTGAGAAAAACGGATGTATGGAGAGCTCATGTCTGCTCTGCTATGAACCTACGGGTTCGATAGTGCCAGTGAATTAGTTATTTGTATGGTGATGATCCAAGACATTAAAAATGTGTCACCGCCCCCCGCCGATCATGATATTGAAAATTGTACAAAAAAAACTTCCAAACTGGCTGAGAATTAAATCCGGATCAAGTAATACAAAATAAGAGCTGCTACGCTTGAACCAAAGAGGCGTATTACCCAGTTAACTAATGTGTTCATTCATTCATGAACACAAAACTTATAATTCTTTATCACTCAAATTCCCCTCTTTTTTCCCTACTTTTTTACGATGCTTATTAACAACTCAGTTCATCGGCAACGAAATTCAAATCTGGGCGTTAAAAGGCTGATTTGCTCAGAGGCATCTTATTTCAGACTCTAGATTCTGTTACGTCCCGTAAATTTAAAACTCAGAACCCATGGCTTTACTGATGTTCTGAAATTAGTCGTATTATTTTTTTACGTCATGAGAAAAGAAATTCATTGAAACTGGTCCATTTTGTATCCGCGAACTTCGAAACATGCAAGGACACTAATTCACCAGGACCGATTATTCCTTCAATGTTGTTTAGGGAAACAAACTAAAGTTGATGTATTCACGTAGTTGAATTTTTTTTATTCTGGCTATTAATTGATTTATGTATTTACCTTATTTTATCACTGATTACTTTAATTTTATGTGGCTTACTTGATTATAGTCAATAATACAACTAATACAATCGGCCGCGGTGCACAAGTGGTTATGCTCCTTGTCTCTGGTCCCGAAGGTCGCGGGTTCAAACTCGGCCGGGGTCGATTGATTTTTTAGGATGGAAAAATCCAAGGAGCAAGTCCTCCGGGAGGGACGTTAAGCCGTAGGTCCCAAGTGTGAAGATTTTCAGGCTCGTAAAAGATCCTTAAGCCTGAATGAAAAGGCCTCTAAGCAAAATTTACCGAATTTTCCCGTCCTAGTACTACCTTGGTTTTTCCTAGATGTCAGTATGAGGCTGACCACGGACCACTCAAATGACATCTATACGAAAACAAGCGTAACTAAATTAGTATGGTTCAAATTTTTTCCCTGTAGGGGGAGAGCGCCTAAAATCTCTGTTAAGGGAAACATGGGCTTACAAGAAGGTACAACTAATACTAAGGGTTCGGTAAGTACTAGCAACAGTCTTGTACGTAATTCAGCGATCCTAATGCTGACCATTGTAACCTTGTATATTTTTGAGTAGTCTTCGTTTTATAAATATGTAATATTGAAAGTTTCGATATAGCAATATTTTGTGAATACATTCACTGTTTTTCATATTTAGTAAGTAAAACCGCAATAAAAACACATTCAGTAGAATTTGTTTAGAAGGTAGAATTGGGAAGTACTCGAACATCCACCAAATTAACCAGGCAAGAGTCATCGTGACAATAACTTGTTCTCAAATTTCAAACAACTTTCACGAGGCACTGGATTTCAATCAAGAGTTTGATAACCAGAAAGTTCTAGATAGATCATATAAGAGAGATATCTAGGAAAGGTGCTGCAGATAAAGTACCCTGTATACTAAGGATTTGACAATGTATAATGGACTTGTCATGAGACTATAAATGAAGTTAGTAATGTCAAAAGTAACCTAAATAATATTTTGTGATATTATAGCAATGTTGCTATTACTTATCGTATGCACTAATATTAATATTTTTCAAACTGTTTGTACTTATATAAAGAATGCGCTGTTAAGAACTGAAATCTACTTCTAAATGTGTATTTTTTCAGTGATTTTAAATCGAAGTAAAAATATATAAGGCTTTCATGAATGATATTTTATTTACTTTTTTTAGATATTTTGAATAGGCTAAACGTTTCCATGACATTCTCTACAGTATAAATATGATTTTCTTGTTCCTAAGAAACAATGTAATAATGCAGATGGCATCTGGCTACACAATTTATTCGTGCGTGCAGTGGAAGTTTGCAAAAGCTTGGAATAATAATGTGTAAACAATGGCATACGTGTTTTCTTCCATAAATATATTCTCATGTAAACGTATCCCTTATTCTTGATTAAAAGGAATCTGGGTCTTTGTATTTTATAGCAGAAAGCAAGTAAACAACGTGCCTTCACGCCACTTTATAAAGGAAATCCCCCTTGGTGCATTTTTTAAACAAAAAAGACATTCAAAGATAGAAAATAAATTTCAGGAAGGAAATCAATTTTAATAAGATGGCGGTTTTAATTTCATCCTAAAATACCTTTTTTCAAATTATAATCTAAATTATAAGTAAGTCCACCGCTGTGGTCTCGAGATAGCGTGCTGCCTATTCACGCAGCGGACCCGGGTTCGATCCCCGGTCGGGACAGTTTTTCTGGGTGAGGTTTTTATCGGGGTTTTTCCTCACCTGTAAGACAAATGTCAGGAAAACTTTAAGGCCCAAACGGTCCCCGAAATCATATGGCCATCATCATCATCAACCTTATCATTATCATCATCATCATCATCATCCCTCCCCGGTGTCGAAAGCAACGGGAAGCTACCACACCTAAAATTCCCTAGTAAAGCTGCAAGCATAGCATGAAAAATGCTATGGTTGCAGTGAAGGACCTGCCCTCGGGCAGAACTACTATGGATGTATTATAAGTATAATATTTTAGTTTTTTTCCAAATGTATTGGAATTACAAGACAAGATCCCTAAGGTGATTTTACTAGAGTTGGATATAGTTCATATTTTGTAGCATAAATTATACTGGCGAACAATTCTGGAAAATGAAAAAAAAGTTAATGTACGTTTCGAGCTGCTTATTAGCACTGGAACCATTCCCTCATAAAAGGAACCGACCCAAGCAAGATAAAAGGATACGATTTGGAATAAAGGACATTTTGAAATTAGGAAATTGGAACGTAAGGGGAATAAATACAAAAGAAGAAGATTAGAAAGAGAATTAAAGAAAAAAGAAATAAATATAGCAACAATAACAGAAACAAAAAAGAAACTAAAAGGAACAAAGGACTTACAACACTATACTATGTTGTATAGCGGAGTAGAACAGACAACAAGAGCGCAGTGTGGAGTAGCAATTTTAATAGATGAAAAATGGAAGAACAAATTGAATAGCTATGAGTTTATAAATGAAAGGATCCTGATAGCCAGATTTAAAATTGAAAGAGGATATATGATGATAATTGCTGTGTATGCCCCAGAGGAAGGCAAGAAAGAAGAAAAACAAAAAAATTTTATAAAACATTACAAACATTAGTTGATAAATATACAAAAGATCATCATTTAATAATAAGTGGAGACTTAAATGCCAGAGTAGGCAATGTCCCTATACCTAATGTAATAGGAAATAATGGAGAAATAACAATAAATGATAATGGACAGGATTTGAGACAGTTTTCAGCCTATAATCAATTAAAAATAATGAATACCTATTTCCGAAAAAAGGACATACATAAATATACAAGAAGTGGATATAACTCAAGATCAATAATTGACTATTTAATCGTAAACAACAAGCTAGGAGCCTTGGTAAAAGATGTGAGAGTACATAGAGGCAGCGATATATACTCTGATCACTATCTCGTGATAAGCAAAATAAACATAATAGCTAAATGGCGGAAAAATAACATAAAGAACAAAAGAAACCAAGAAGAAGTATATAAAATATATTTATTACAAGATCAAAGTATTAGACAACATTATGAAAGCAGAATGAATAAATATATATCAGAGATAGCGACGTCAGAAGATATAAATATTGATGGGAAAATATATCAAATGTAATACATAAAACAGCAAATGAGATATTAGGAAAGAAAAATAGAATAAGGAATAGGAAGGGCTTGAGAACTTGGAATGCGAATATACAAAATGCAGTGAATGAAAAACAAAAAGCATATCATACATACTTACGACTGAAAACAGAAGAATCCTATGAAGAATATAAAATGAAAAGGAGAATTGCTAAAAGCATTATAAGAAAATCCCATCAGGAGTCATGGGATAAATTTATAAGCTCAGTAGAACATGATATGTATGGAAGACAAGAAATAGGTTATAAATTAGTGAAACATCTAAATCAGACTGAGAAAGATTCTGCCAGATTGAATATAATCCCAGAACAAGAATGGATCCAGCATTATGAAAAACTTTGGAAAAAGGAGGAAATTGAAGGAAAAGAGAACAATGAGGAAGAAATAAAAGTGGAAAATATTGATGTAATAGACATAAATGAATTAGAAATGGCTTTGAAAACCACTAAGAATAGGAAAGCAACAGGATTAGATAATATAAATATGGAATTAATCAAATATAGTGGAATATTGTGTAAACTACGAATACTTCATCTAATTAATATATGTTGGCAGACCTATGGGATTCCAACCACTTGGAAAACAGCAATTGTCAAGAATATTCAAGAATATATTCAAAAGAGGAGACCGGAGAAATTGCGAGAATTACAGAGGGATTAGCTTAATGAATACTGGCTACAAAATATATACGAAAATAATAAATAATAGATTGAGAAACATAACAGAAGTAATAATAAGTGAAAATCAAAGTGGATTCAGAAAGGGAAGGTCATGTATAGACAATGTCTTTACACTGAAACAACTCATAGAAAAGAGAAGAGAACATAACTTAGAAACTCACATAGGATTTATAGATTTGGATAAGGCCTTCGATCGAGTAAACAGACAAAAATTATGGGAAATATTACGAATGAAAGGATACCCGCTGTGCCTTGTTGAAACAATAAAGACATTATATGAAGACACAAATATAATTATAGATACCGGATTCAAAAGAACAGATGCAATCAAAACAAATACTGGATTACGACAAGGATGTAGTTTATCACCCACTTTGTTTAATATATATATAGACGATATTTTTAATAAATGGAAAGTTTTAGTAAATCCAGGAATAAGAATGGATAATAAAATGTGCATAAATAATCTTTTATTTGCTGACGATGTAATCATAATACAGAAAAATGAAGACGACTTACAGAAATCAATGCATGCATTAAATGAAATATGTAAATTATACGATCTAAAAATTTCTGTAAGGAAAACGAAGACCATGGCTTTTAGAGGAAGAGATCCAGTGAGAACCAAAATTATTTTAGAAAATCAAAGTATAGAACAGGTGTCTAGTTTCAAATATTTGGGCTGTGATGTTGGCTACAATGTGGAAAGAGATATTGACTCCAAATAAATAAATTTCAGACGGTGTGTGGAACAATACAGAGAACATTCAAAAATAAAATTAGAAAAGAAACCAAGATAAAAATGTATAATGTTATGGCGGTTCCCACAATATTGTATGGATGTGAAACTTGGGCTCCAGTGAAAAGACAGAAGGATAGAATACAGACGGCAGAGATGCGGTTCCTAAGACAAGTAAAAGGATGTACAAGACTTGATAGAATAAGAAATGAGGATATAAGAGAAGAATTGAAAGTACAGCCTTTATTGGATAAAGTCACGAATTACAGACAGAAATGGATTGATCACATGGATGGAATGAACAAGGAGAGATATCCATTGTTAGCCGAAATTATCAAGCAAGAGGAAGGCGTGATGTTGGAAGAGACCTAGAAGACGTTGGGCTGATGCAATATGAAGTCGGAACGGGCAATTGCCTAATCCTTGGAGTGATGATGATGATGATGACCATTCCCTCCTGTTCCCGCAAGTGAAACTTCACTGGGACATCCAGCAAATCAAAGTTATTGTCACACCTGTCTCTTTTAATAGTTGTGTACTCAACAAGGGAAGTAAAATAGCATGTCACTGGTCAATGACGTTGTTGAGTCCGAGCATTAGCGAGGGCTAGAATAGTAATGTACTTACTTCCCGAATTCCGTATATCATTTTGTTCACTCATGTACTAATAATTATGTTTAATTTATATATTTTTTGTGAATTTATACCTTTGTTTGAAGAGTTCAATTGTTTTATAGCAAGGGAATGTTGATAAAACAACTAAAATTATTTATTGTTGTCTGAGTTATTAACAGACATATGAAATAACAGTTTCAGACTGCATATTAATTACAGATAATTATGACTAATTATGATGTAGAGGAAGCGGAGAATACTGCGGTTCATTATTTATTTCTAGTCTACTTGCTAGATTCATCGTTACCCAAATAAATCATCCCTGAGCAATAGGTCTAATTCTCCTAATTCAAACTACCTTTATTTCAGTTCTTACAGGATTGACCTCCCAATCATTCTGATTCTCATATATCTTATTTATAATTTTTCTGGGAGATATACTCGTGCTAGCCAGCTAAGTTAAAAAATAGATATGAAAAAGTATACAGAATATGTAAGGATTGGTGTAAATTAAAAAAAAAATGCAATAATAATTAAGTCAATTACTTTTCTTCCCTAAGGAATAAATTGAGCAAATAAATGCCGTTCTCAATGGATACCAAAGCCTCTCTGGTAAATTCAACTGACTTCTCCAGAAAATAATGATAATACCATTACTATTATTATTATTATTATTATTATTATATATTATTATTATTATTATTATTATTATTATTATTATTATTATTATTCAACAATATATACACTCCAGTTTGCAGATGACCAATTGATATTGGCTCAAGAATTTGAAGATATAGAATACCTCACTAGAAAATTAATACAAGAATATAGTTTATGGGGTTTAAAGATCAATATGGATAAATCTAGATATATGACAATAGGGGATCTTCCTCAAGAT
>JASPKZ010001796.1:0-36030 GCA_030220185.1 Diploptera punctata
GGTCGACATGCAGTTTCCTCCATTCACCTGTCTATGTGTCTCTGTTTGCTCAACAGAAATTCCAATGCACTTTGTTGTCAAATACCAATATTGTCGTTTGTCTTAAACAAAGACATCTGTTTTGCATCCTTTTAATATATGACTTGAAAAGCGCCATTTTATGCAATACTAATTTAACATTTCTGAGACAACAAGAGTCTTCGTCGTGTGTATTATATCACCGTTTCCAGAGTTGATCCCATGAATAATTTATTTCTGTGTGCTACTGTTGCAAGTTATTTGAATTCCGATAATTCATAAAAATGCCTATAATTTTCTGTTGATATTTTGCACATATATAGGAAGAAGTAACTATACAACTACCACAATAACTGTGAAAATGTACTAATCAGTTACAAACTTTTATCTTTCTAGGAAACTACATTTGAAAATCAATTTGACAGCAATGAAGATAAAAACAATGCGAAATTGAAAAGAATAGTACACGGAAGTCATTCAAATAATCCCAGCAATGTGAGTGTGTAAAATAAATTATATGAGGAGGGAAAACTGTTTGGTAAGAATATTGTAGCCTGGATGGATGCTACAAAATGGGTGATTTCCTTACGTAATAGATAATAGATTGTTTGGACTTTATGGCGAAAACAGGTCATTTATATCAATTTAAATATAAAATATTTTAATACAAATAAAACGTAGTTTTATTTGATTTTCATATTTATTATATAATTCAGTGACAGCTGTTTCGGTACACTGTACCTTCTTCAAACATGTCAAAAAATTATGAATTGTGTTCCAACACAACCTGTCTGAAGAAGGTACAGTGTACCGAAACAGCTGTCACTGAATTATATAATAAATATGAAAATCAAATAAAACTACGTTTTATTTTTATTTAATTAATAAATATGGATTTTCATCAAGTAAACACCAACTCAATTGATTATTTTAATGCACATATATTTATTTACCTGCAGAACCACTTCTCAACGAAACACAACGTCAAACAAAATCACATGCAGGTTGTATCCATATTTAATTGAACATTTCTTGAAGAAATAAAAAACAATTACATGGGAATTAATTCTGTGTGCAGCTACCAATTTACACTAGTTTTCTGTCACTTGGAATCATTTACCTTTAGTAGAGTAGTACAACACCTTCACACTGTGATACTTAAAAATAAGAGACTTTTTTGGAAATATAATATAGATATGCAAATAAAAAATTATCACTCCACATAAGCATATATTTTTTGGCGTAATATTCGATGCAATTATACTGAAGGTACGTATGTGCCAATTCTTGGCTCACTTAAGTTCTAGGTTTTGTCCAATAGAGTCTTGTGGATCAAGATAGTACTTGTTATATTATTTTATGTTTTCTGTACCTCTGAGTGTTGTGCTGACGTACTTGCCTTTCTTGTTTTTCAGTTTATTAAGTGAACCTGAAGATGAATTCATGAATCAAGAATAAACGATTATACTTCATACTCCAATCGTGGGGGCGGGGCAGATAAGTAGTCAGGCGCCTGAATCGTCGGGTAATTGATCCATGTTCCTGGGAGTGCAGGCGGAGTAAACCCACGATCATGGGGCACATTAACTACAAATGCTAGATCAACCCGAGTGTTGCCGTGGGCCACGCGGCTTCTCTCGGGGTATGAATGGACGGTGTGAATGGAAAACGTTTAATAGGTAAGTGCTTCTTCTTCTTCCAACACTTATTCGAAATTTGTAGGATTTTCATAGTATATACACGTCCAATACTAACTTTAGACCATTGTGCTTTGTTCAGTCTATATTTTAAATTCATAATAAGTATTCAGATTTTGTATGATTTTATTGGAAACCACCGGGTTACTTCTTCTTCTTCTTCTTCGGCTTTCCCCCACTTATAGGTTTGCCGTCTTCAGTTTCCATTCATATCTCTCATTCCAATCTCCTTATTCCAAATTCCGATCATCCATTATAGTTCTCATATATGTTTTCCATTTCCGTCTTGGTCTGCCACGTTTATTTCCTCCAAGGAGTGACCATTGGTATATATTTTTTGCTATATATCATCTTCCATTCCCAGTACATCGCAATAAAATTTAAGAGTTTGATTTTCAATTCTCTTAACAACAGATGTGGTGACAATTTTTATTCAAAAGAATTAATTTCTTATTTTATCCTGTATTGTTTCTTGAAGGCTTCTTCTAAGATATTCAAATTCAACTGTTCTAATTTTATTCTTGTATAATTACGTCAAAGACCAAGTTTCACACTCATATGACAAAATATTCTGTACTATGCTCGTATAAATTTTCATTTTAGTTTCCTTTTTAATATTTTGCTTCCAAATTATTCCATGTAACGTCTTAGTTTCATTTTTAGTAATTTCAATTTTTGTTTGTATATAATTTTCTCATACACCTAAACATGTAATTATTGACCAAAATATTTAAAATTTCACTTTTTTATCTTCCCTGTTTCGAGTAAGATGTTATCCGCATCCTTTCTCAAACATATACATTGTGTTTTCTGTAAATGTTTATTCAGTCCTCATTCTGTACGTTCTTCTACTAGTTTATGTAATATTTAACGTACCATTAGTTTATTTTTATTAAAGAGTAAACACAGGGAAGTGAGTAAGTGCGCGAATACAATATGAACACGTTATCGTTATGGTAGCCCATTTCAATGCTCAAAGTATTACTGCTCATATAGATGAAGTCAGAACAATTTTCTTCTCCTTAAATATTCATGCTCTTCTCATATCTGAAACGTGGCTAAATCCCACCATTACCTCTTCTTTAATTAACATGGATGGTTATACTTTTCTTAGACACGATCGTGTTTACAGTCGCGTGGGCGGTATTGGAGCCTTCGTTAGAACAGACCTTACTCCTAAAATTGTGTATCTATCTAATAACGAACCATCTGCCGAAATTAGTTTCATAGAAATATTTGTCAGTTTCAAAAAATGTCTTCTCTGTGTAGTATACCAACCTCCTAAAATAAAAGCCATCGCTGAAATTGAGTCCACTTTACAAAACGCGCGAATACAATATGAACATGTTATCGTTATGGGCGACTTTAATATAAATATACTAGACACTGATAACAGACATACACAACAACTGATGGCTACATTCCAGGCTTGTGATATGACACTCCTACCCCTACGACCTACACATCACACTCATCACTCTGAGACGTTACTTGACTTAATTGCAACTAATAATCCAGACAGAGTACTTACTCACGGGCAACTGCCAGCCCCGGGAATATCAGCACATGATATTATATTCTTAGCATATTCACTGCAGTGCCCTAAAGCGACTCGAAAGACTATTACGTATAGAGACTTAAAAACATATAGACAATGCAACCCTAATTGAAGAAGCTATGCAGATGCCGTGGCATTCAATATGGACGCTGCATTCTGTAGATGAAAAAGTTGAGACACTAAATGACTTTATACTACAATTATACAACAGACATGCCCCACTAAAAACTAAACTCGTGAAACGAGGCCCTGCACCCTGGATGACTCTTTCAATTCGTAACTTGATGACTGATAGAGACGCAGCACATAAGACATATAGACTCAACAAAACAGACACAAATCTCACTCAATATAAACAGTTACGTACAAAGACAATCAAGCTATAAGAAACGCCAAACTTAGACATTTATACAACCTAACAAATACCAATACTTCAGAAATCTGGAAAAACTTGAATAGAATGGGAATTGGGAGTAAAGACACACAGGTAGACAAATTACCTGTTTCCCTGGACACACTCAATAATCACTTCACAGGTATAACTACTACTCCAAAGGATAAAGAACAAACAACAAATGAATTATCACTGACAAATCAACCCGACAGAGAACATTTCCACTTCTCATATGTTACAGATTACGACGTAAAGAAAGCCATCATGCGAATAAAAACCAAAGCAGAAGGAACTGACCGTATAAATATTACTTTACTGAATAAAATAATCGAAGCTATACTACCTACTATAACTCATATTTTGAACTCCTCACTACAAACTTCTACATATCCCTCATTGTGGAAACAAGCCCTCGTACGTCCACTGCCTAAAGTTAAAACGCCCTCAACCCCGAACGACTTTCGACCCATTAGCATTTTACCTACTCTTTCAAAAGCTCTGGAACGATTAGTCCATAAACAACTGACTGAATACCTAAATGATTACAACCTTCTAGATCAATTTCAGTCAGGCTTCAGAACAGGACACAATACAAATACTGCTCTACTAAATATTTGCGAAGACATACGCGAAGCTGCTGATAATCGAAAACTTACCATTCTTACATTACTGGACTTTAGTAAAGCATTCGACACGGTAGACTTGGACTTATTGTTGCATAAACTTAAAAACCTCTTACTCTCTGATAGTGCCACGAATTGGTTCAATTCCTACCTTCATGAGCGCCAGAAATCTGTTATAGGAAATCATATATTATGTTCTTCTTGGTCCTTCCGTAAAGCTGGGGTTCCACAGGGTTCGGTACTTGGACCTTTGCTTTTTTCAATCTACATAAATGACATATCTAACTCCCTAAAACATTGCAAACATAATTTATTTGCAGACGACATGCAAATCTACATCCACACAGACAAATATTCACTAAATGACGCTGTTGCCAAAATTAACGAGGATCTTGACTCACTAATGACTTGGACAGTTAAATATGGACTGCAATTAAATGCTGCAAAGTCACAATCAATCATTATGGGTCATCAGAAACTATTATTTACAATTAACCTAAACACAGTTTCGCATGTGTCACTAAACGGAGTTCAAATCCCTTATAGTGAGACAGTAAAAATTCTAGGAGTATTTATTGACAAAAACTTAAATTGGAATACACAAATAAACCATACATGCAAAACAGTCTTCTCAATAATACATTCATTAAATCGTGTACGAAATTGTTTGCCATTCGCCCTTAGGAAAATGTTAGTAGAAACACTTGCAATGCCCCATTTTGATTATTGTGACACTCTTTTTACAGACTTAAATATTATTTCCACTCAAAGACTTCAACGTGTTCATAATTCTTGCGCACGTTTTATTTGTGGTATTCGCAAATTTGACCATGTTACAACGTCCCTGGAACAATTATCGTGGTTTCGTCTAAGAGATCGTAGAACTGTCCATTCCCTATCCCTTCTCTATAAAATACTTCACACATCATCGCCTAATTATTTATCACGCCGCTTCATCAGACTATCCGACACACATAATCTTGACACTCGATCCCATCAGCACATTGTCCTTTATATCCCGCCTCATCACACTGTATATTATTCATTATCTTTTACGGTGTCACTTAGCAAAGCATGGAATTCCCTTCCACCCTATGTCAGAGACTGTCAAACTATAACATCCTTCAAAAACAAACTAAAGAATTATTTAATAACAAACTAACTTATACACCTCACTGATAGTATTCTTTTAGCAATATTAATATATTTAATTATTTATGTAAATAATATTAAGAATAACAAATATTTTTATTTGTTTTGTTTTAAATATTGTATAATCGTAAAATTAGTTTTCTATATCTCATTATTTTCCTGGTTTTTATATACACTAGACAGGGACAATTTAATATGTCTTGCTTGTATACATTTTATTATTAGTTTTAGTCTTAATTTTAACTAATATAGATCGTAATATGTATATTAGACATTATCTTTTGATCAAATGTTTACTTAGTGTTTAATATTAGAGTAAATTAAGATTGTTATATTCTTATGTAATATATGTTTGTCCTGGTGAGTGGAAGAGAAGGCCACATGGTCTTAACTCCACCAGGCTAAATAAATCTAAATCTATATAATTGTTGTTTGATTTTATTATAATTATTATTGTAATTATCATTATATTTCAAAAAGTTTGAATGTTGTGTTTTATAACATGTAATTATGTTTAAGGTTGAATGAAGTGTGGATGAGGAGTGTCGACCGCAGGTTACTTGCAAACAAGGTAAGATTCCACTTAACTTTATAAATATAAAATATAATTTATAACGTCTTTGAGTTTCATGTTTAAGTTAATGTCATTTCATGTCTCATAGAATTTTGAATTAATTAGGTGCATTATAATTCAAGATTCTGTGCAGACAATCACCCTGTATATTTTTTACCTCCGACACAAGACTCTTTGGACTAACCGATGTGAAACGTTTGTTAATACAAGGATGGGAATGTGCCTGAACTACAACTTCGTCCAACTTTACGCCAAACAAAATCTACTTATGTGGGTGATGTTTTTTTTTAAATTTACATTTCTAAATTGCATTTCTACAAAACCTCTCATTTTGAACAATTTACTCCAAACAATATACTTATGTATTCACTTAGGCTTTCACGGTCGGAGTTATTATGATGATCTTGAAATAGATTTTCGAACAGTAGGCCATGATCTTGAGACATGTAGTCTAATACGACCCTTGAGAATGCCGAACGTAGTTTCTGGCAAAACGTTGGGGAATTTCAAACCTCAAGATCACAGCACACAGCCTGGAAATCTACTTCAAAATCAACATAACATCTACTTATGTGCGAGATGATATTTATTTACATCTCCATATTGCATTTCCAGAAACCTGCCATTTTGTGTATCACAATTACAGCAAACGTACCACGTGAAGATGAATGTGGTGCACTACATTTGTATGAACAACCTGTGAATTCTATTCAGTGTAAACTGATGTCTAGTGACACAAGATATAAAATGACTGCTGTACTCTCAAATTAGTTCCTAAGTAATTATTTCTCTTCCTTCAAGAAATTTTCAAATGAATATTAAAAAACTGTATGTGAATTTGTTTCAAGTTGTGTTTTCTTGAGAAATGTTTACAATCTGCACTCTAAGTGTTACTGATTTATGTTTAAATAACTTAATAAGTTTATATTCAGTTTACATAATATTTTGGAAACGCAATTCTTCCAAGTGAATTTTATACCAAGGTTCTCTACATTTCGTATTTCTAATTCATAACAGTTTTCTTTGGATTTTTTAAGATTAATTTTTATTCTTTGTTTTACAGACGATAATTATTTTGCTAAAAATATAGATACAGTTATTTTATCCAACAACCCTATGAAGTTATGTAATACATTTGGTGTGAAAACAAGACAGCAAATTAAGAACTCCTAATATTTGAGGTCAGAACAGCAAATCATGCTGCTTGCTTTGTCCAGTAAATGGATCCGAGTGACTGGTCCTTCCTGATTCTCAATGGGGGATAAACATAGGAATCACCGAGTGTTCCTGGAACACTTCTAATTGTATTACTGTTATTAACTTAAATATTCTTATCGATATATTTACAGTTTAGTGAAACATATTACAATGTTGTTATAAATTTAGATCATACGTCTGATTGAAATCATGTAGAACAACAAGAAATTAATTTTCATTATGTAATTATCACAGTGAAGAACTTTATATTTATTGTTCATGGAATATGCATCTTAGTTCGTACATTATGCCATACAGAAGGAATCCATTTACGAACTACTATTGGCATAAATAATAACTAAATGGCACTATCTAGCAAGTATGTTCATGACCATGCTGATATAAGCTCTCCATATATCGTTACCCTAAGCTAATATTTCCCAATCGTATCTTGTATAATTTAATGAAATCATTGTTGATGCCATTCTCCCATCTCATTATTTGCCTGCATACTGAGGTTCTCTCAAGTTTATATACAGCTCTTTCATTCCACATTCGTGCCATACGTCCTGCCCATCGTAGTCTACGAGACGTAACTGTTCTTATATCTGGCTTCCTATAAAGGTCATGTAGCTCACTAATATGTACTCTACTCCATTCACCTGTCTGCTCATCTCTCTCTGGTCCAAAAATTTTCCTATGAATTTCAGTATCAAATAATCGCAATCTCCTTCCCTCCCTTAAAGTAAGAGTCCATGTTTCGCATCCATATAATATAACTCGTACGACAACAGTTTTACGTACTATCAACTTATTATTTTATCATCATAATTTTCATTTTTTATAATTACTTTTGTTCTGATGTGATCTGTCCCAACAAAGTCAAATATTTTTGTATTTTGTGTACAAATTTGTTTAGTATGATTGCGCGCTTGTGTGTGTGTGAATGATATCTTTCATCTTAATGTTGTGTTGTCTCGGAGGAGGCCTTGACATTGAGCTGATCTCTCCTTCGGGGAGGCCATCAGTGTCGTATGGACAAATAAGTATGTACCTTATCCGTAGTTAAAAATTCTTCTTATGAAAAGTCGTGTCACCGTAAGGCCCGGATGTCATGTGGCACGTAAAAGTACCAATAAGTCGGAAGGTTAAACTGCGCTAATGGAACGGAAAATAATTAAATGTAAAAAATGTCCAAATTATGCATCTTATAATAATCACTTGAAATGAATACGTTTTCGCGTCAATTAAATCTACAATGCTGCCATCTAGAAGAAGTCAAGGGAACAACGTATTAAAAAAACAATTGATAATCCGATAAGATAGTGGATGGATGTAAATGCAATAACTGTAAAGTGCTGCTCTCTTGTTTAAACGCATGATTTGTTATCTGAGCACAGCTCACTCTTATCTTTACGGCTTTCACATTCTGAGAACCGAGTAGCATCAGTAAGGCTAGGATCTTAAAGTAATATTAACATGCAAAATATGTACATATTTATATAATAATATCACGTAAAATATGTAAGACTTTATAAAATTTCCTTACAATATGTAGTATTAAATGCATTAAAATTGAATTTTTGGACAAATTTTATTTTTAAATTTACTTCAAGATGGACCAGGTTTGAAGGAATGGGGCTGACAACGTGATAAGAAGGATATTGTCACGTTTCTATTATAAAGTGATTCTACTTAGGGGTATTGGGAGGTTAAGGCTCTCCTCTTTCTAGACATTCGGCACAAGATATCAGCCTTGTGTGATAGCCGCCTTTACTCCTACAACAGAGTATGGTATTGATTTTTGTTAGAGGCTGAGTCGACCCCGGGCCAGAAGGATAAGAAATTTAATAATACTGCGCCCATGAGTTTCGCCCCTCGACTTGCAGCTTGTAGAATATTGCCTTAACCAACTATACCACTGCGTGTCTCCTACATATTTATACTATTTCATTCATAAACAGAGTAGATCGTTCGGGTTTAAAGGTATATTGTAATGTGGGACCATATACCCAAGTCTTCAGTGCCATCCTCTATCTACATTTATCGTATCTTACTTACTTCCTCACTGGCACTATCGAACCCGTAGGTTCATGGCCGCGCACACATAAGCCCTCCATATATCCCTATCCTGCATAATAACATGCATTTCCAGAATTAAGCATATGTTTAATTTCTTTGTGCATCTCATTCCTATTTGTCATTATTGTTCCTAGGTATTTGAATTCAGCCACTTCCTCAAAATTTCCCTCATTTGTCATTAGCTGTCCATTTCCATTGTATAATGTATTTCTACGTGTGCCATATATTTAGTTTTATTGATATTTACTTCCAGTCCTGATTTTTCAGTGTTACTCAATAGTGTGTGCGTGTTGTCCTTTAGTATCTCCTCGCTATCGGATAATAGTACTACATCATCAGCATATTTATCGTATCTGGAAAATGTAATTATTCTTTGACCGTCTCTCAGCAGCTTTTTCCTAGGTTGGAAGAACAGTTTCATTGTATAATCAGTATCTGAGTTTTAATGTAAAATTTGTCAGAGATTTTTTAAAATTATTTTCCATTTAGAATATTATTTTTATATAGCAGATTATGTTGTTTTACATACCGGTAAAGCTCTTTATAGTATGTAAGAATATGTACTGATAAATTGTGTTATTTGATTAACAAGTTTCTAATTCGTGGACGTTTATAAATTTTAGTCACGTATAAGTAAAGGGAAGGAACATGTAATTACATACAATTTCTAGCCTTAATTATCCGTCACTGAACAAACATAATAAATTCAACGCTAGACTCCTATCCAACAAAACTAAAATGTATAATTGTAGGCTTTCACTGCCGGCGTCTTGATCCATATTTGGTTCGTCTTCCGGGCTTATAGACCGTGGTCTGGTTGTCTTCTTACTCGACGTTTCGTCTACTGCTGCGGTAAACCTCATCAGGAGATAAACTCCTCAACAGTCGGCTGCAGACTGGCTGGTGGTTAGAAACTGTCTGTCTATTTATAGCTAAACCCTGGGTGGTGGGGGGGGGGTTTCTGCGCGGACCGAGTTTTTTGCCGTTGTGCCGATTGCAGAAGTCATAGGCTTCGTTATCGTGTTATGCAGTGCTGGGATCCAAATTTTGTTTATCTTCATGGTTTCTTCTTTTTTGTTGAAGGAATTTTTATGTTTATATATTTCAATGGCTTCTCTGTATAGTCTGGTGTAGTAATATGATGTTTGTGATAATACCTGAGTATATTCGAATCTTATAATATGTTGTTGGTTGTTCATCAAGTGTTCCGCTACGGCCGATTTTTCATTTTGTTTTAGTCTGCAGTGTCTCATGTGTTCTTGTAATCTTGTGTTGATCATTCTTTTTGTTGTACCGATGTACACCTCTCCACAACTGCACGGGATACGATATATACCGGCATGACTTAAAGGATCTCTAGTGTCTTTGGCTGGGCGCAGTATATTGCTGATTTTTTGTGTTGGTTTGTAGGTTGTTGATATGTTGTATTTCTTTAATAGTCGTCCAATTTTCTCTGTTGTTGTTTTGATATAAGGTAGGTAAACCTTACCATTTGTCTCTTCCTTGTTTTCGTTTTCAGACCTATATTTCTTGGGATTTATGGCTCGACGAAAATCTGTTTTGCTGTATCCATTGGTTAGAAAAGCTGCATGGAGATGATTGATTTCTTCTTGCAGATACTGTGGTTCCGAAATCCTTTTGGCTCGTTCAACCAGGGTTTTTATTATCCCACGTTTTTTTCTCGGATGGTGGTTAGACTGTTTATGTAGGTATCTGTCTGTGTGTGCCTGTAAACCTTGTGTCCAAGTGTCATGTCTTGGTTTCGGATTACCAAAACATCCAAAAAACGGTAGACTGTTGTTTTGTTCTATTTCCAGGGTGAATTGGATGCTGGGACGAATCCCATTTATGTGTTTCTTCAAGTTATCTAGTTCCTCCTCACCGTGCTCCCAAATGACGAAGGTGTCATCCACATATCTTAGCCAAACTGTGAGTCTTAAGGTAGCATTCTCCAAAGCCTGTTTTTCAAATTTTTCATGTAGAAATTTGCTATTATGGGACTTAATGGACTTCCCATGGCCACGCCATCTATTTGTTCGTAGAATATACCTCTCCATTGAAAATAAGATTCTGTGAGACAGTCTGGTGTAGTAATGTGATGTTTGTGATAATATCTGAGTATCTTCGAATCTCATAATATGTTGTTGGTTGTTCATCAAGTGTTCCGCTACGGCCGATTTTTCATTTTGTTTTAGTCTGCAGTGTCTCATGTGTTCTTGTAATCTTGTGTGCCTATTGAAGACATCATAGCCAATGTAGAAGCCGGAATAAGACAGCTGCCTCTTCATCAGAGTGAGGAAATAAGGGGCGAAGTGTCTCGCATTCTCCGAAAAAGCAAACCACCTACGAGCAATTTATCAAGAAAAGAAAAAGAATCTTTACTAACTTTAAACTCAGACAAAGATATCATCATTCTCCCTGTAGATAAAGGAAATGCCACCGTCATCGTGGAAACCGAGCAATACAACCAGAAAATACAGCAGCTTTTAGATCCAGGGACATACAAGAGTCTTAAAAATGATCCCACAGCAAGAGTTCTACGTAAATCTAATAAACGTATCAAGAGTTCCTCACTGGATGAAGACATTAAACATAGATTGTGCAAATCAGAAGCATTGCCACCTAGATTGTATGGGTTACCTAAGATACACAAAGAAGGAACACCACTCAGACCTATTGTTTCGGCCATTGGTTCACCTACATATGAACTCGCCAAGTATCTCGCCTCACTGCTGAAACCATATATTGGTAAAACCGACACTTTTGTAAGAGACTCCACGCACTTCATAGAAAAGATAGACACTCTGAAACTCAAGCCGAATGACATAATACTAAGCTTCGATATGGTTGCATTATTCACTAAGGTACCTATCAGATATACTATGACATACTTACAAGAACTCTTTCCTCCAGATATAACAACGCTCTACAACATATGTCTCACAGAATCTTATTTTCAATGGAGAGGTATATTCTACGAACAAATAGATGGCGTGGCCATGGGAAGTCCATTAAGTCCCATAATAGCAAATTTCTACATGAAAAATTTGAAAAACAGGCTTTGGAGAATGCTACCTTAAGACCCACAGTTTGGCTAAGATATGTGGATGACACCTTCGTAATTTGGGAGCACGGTGAGGAGGAACTAGATAACTTCAAGAAACACATAAATGGGATTTGTCCCAGCATCCAATTCACCCTGGAAATAGAACAAAACAACAGTCTACCGTTTTTGGATGTTTTGGTAATCCGAAACCAAGACATGACACTTGGACACAAGGTTTACAGGAAAAATACACACACAGACAGATACCTACATAAACAGTCTAACCACCATCCGAGAAAAAAACGTGGGATAATAAAAACCCTGGTTGAACGAGCCAAAAGGATTTCGGAACCACAGTATCTGCAAGAAGAAATCAATCATCTCCATGCAGCTTTTCTAACCAATGGATACAGCAAAACAGATTTTCGTCGAGCCATAAATCCCAAGAAATATAGGTCTGAAAACGAAAACAAGGAAGAGACAAATGGTAAGGTTTACCTACCTTATATCAAAACAACAACAGAGAAAATTGGACGACTATTAAAGAAATACAACATATCAACAACCTACAAACCAACACAAAAATCAGCAATATACTGCGCCCAGCCAAAGACACTAGAGATCCTTTAAGTCATGCCGGTATATATCGTATCCCGTGCAGTTGTGGAGAGGTGTACATCGGTACAACAAAAAGAATGATCAACACAAGATTACAGGAACACATGAGACACTGCAGACTAAAACAAAATGAAAAATCGGCCGTAGCGGAACACTTGATGAACAACCAACAACATATTATGAGATTCGAAGATACTTAGGTATTATCACAAACATCATATTACTACACAAGACTATACAGAGAAGCCATTGAAATATATAAACATAAAAATTCCTTCAACAAAAAAGAAGAAACCATGAAGATAAACAAAATTTGGATCCCAGCATTGCATAACACGATAACGAAGCCTATGACTTCTGCAATCGGCACAACGGCAAAAAACTCGGTCCGCGCAGAAACCCCCCCCCCACCACCCAGGGTTTAGCTATAAATAGAGAGACAGTTTCCAACCACAAGCCAGTCTGCAGCCGACTGTTGAGGAGTTCACAGAGAGCACGCAGTATCTCCTGATGAGGTCTACCGCAGCAGTAGACGAAACGTCGAGTAAGAAGACAACCAAACCACGGCCTATAAGCCCGGAAGACGAACCAAATATGGATCAAAACTAAAATGGTCCATTACGCACAAATTCCACACAAAGTACAATTTATGTCCAGATTTTGCTGGTTTGGGGATTACATCTTTCTTTTTGTTAACTAAGTCGTATGAACCCAGTTAAGTTGCAACAAGGAAGTAAAGCATCTATTCCGAGCTAAGTTCCAGTTGTCTTCTTCTTCTTCTTCTTCTTCTTCTTCTTCTTCTTCTTCCGAATGCAGTATTGGGTAATGATGCCCGTTCTGCGACTACAAAAACTGATCTTTCCATCGGTTGAAGGGTCTTCCGAGGTCTCTTTTGCCTTTAGGGTTGAGGTGGTAAATCATCTTTGGTAAACGGGAATTTGACATTCTCTGGACGTGTTGGAACCATTTAATCTGATAATTTTGTATATGTTCAACCATTTCCCTACTATTCCACTGCATCCTTATCTCATCACTTTTCATTCTATCCCTTTTTTTTTTTTTTTTTTTTATTTATAATGATAAATTACTGCATGCTCCATTGCATGGCGCAATACTACATGCATGTTGTAGCAGTTACATCTTTTGTCTGCACTATTTAATGTATATTATGTTTTTATTTTATTAGAGAGTCAAAGTCTAAACTGTTTACAAATTTCTGAAAATGTTTTAAGAATTTGGTGACTAGTTCACTTTTATTTGTTGGCCACGTTCCGCCTTCCCTAGTAATATTTGTTTCTAGCACTTTCCTATCACTGTTTAGCACTTCGCATTCGTACAAAATGTGATCGACTGTCTGTGCGTTTCTGTTGCAGATGCAGGTCGGATCTTCTATTATCTTGAATCTTTGTAGGTATGCACCGATTTTGCCGTGTCCTGTGGTTAGAACTGTGATGTTGTGTGTAAGGGTGATGTTTGACTTTAGTCTATGCTGTACACTAGGGAAGAATGATTTTGTAATAGCACCTTTTGTTGTAGTTTGCCACTCTGTTGCCCATTTCTCTACACTATTGTCCATTAGAGCTCTTTTGACCGCACTCAGTGGTGTTCTGCTGAATGCGATTTCTTCTTCACTGCTACTTGCTGCTTGTTTGGCCAGACTGTCCGCCATTTCATTGCCTTCGTTTCCGTCGTGGGCTTTCACCCAAGTGAAGTGAAGTTCCCAATCTTGCTGCTGTAGATGCGTCGTAATCTTTCTGATTCCGTCAATCAGGCTGTTGTGCTTCTTGTTGTTACTTAGTAGGTCGAGGGTTATCTTACTGTCGGTGTGAATAGCGGCTGATTTTGATATTCCGCTGGTGTCAATTTCTTCTAATTTTTCCAAAGCTTTCAGGATGGCAAATTGCTCTGCCTGATTGTTTGAGCACTTGTTGTGTAGTCTGTATCGCAGCTGGTGGGCTGGTTCATTGTTTACGTATATTATCACTCCTGATCCCACGCCGTTGTCACTCTTGCTTCCATCTGTGAAAATATTTATTTGGTATTGACGTTCTTCATCCTTTTTTGGTATGCGTGTGGTCTCTGCTATCCCTTAATGTTACTCCAGTTAGTGATCGGAGGAATCTCATTTGTGAACTATTAATGCGGGATTTATCTTTTGCTCGAAGTGTCCAGCATTCACTTCCGTATAGTAAAGTAGGTTTGGCTATGGCATTATGAAATCTCAATTGGATTTCTTTCCTCATTTGTTTTCCAAAATTTCTCCTAATTATACCATTTAATCTGTTATATTTTTCTAAATTTGTTTCCACATATTTTTGATTATGAAACTGTGATATATTATTACCTAAATAATTAAAGTGTGTTACTTGTTCTATTGGTTTATTATTTATTATTATTTTTACTCTCGAAAGTCCCTTTCCAGTGATTGCCATGGATTTGGTTTTATTTTCAATATTTTCATGTTGTATTTTTCCAGGGTATTCTGCAATTTAAACACTGATGTCTGCAAATCATCTTCATTCTCCGCTAGAAGTACTTGATCATCTGCGAAGATTATTGTTTGTATTTGATTTCCTCTACATATTTTTACTCCTGGGGGGTTTAGTTTTTTCCACTCCTGGACAATTTTACTTAGATATAGAATAAACAGTAATGGAGATAGTCCACATCCCTATCTTAAACCTTGGTTAATTTCAAATTTATCAGTTATTTTCCCATGATCTAACTTTACTTTTATAAATGTGGTTTCATACAAACTTTCTATAACTTTTATAAGAATATTTAGGACTTGGTAGCTTTCCAATATTTTCCACATTATGTCCCGTTTGACTCTATCATAGGCCTTTTTCAAAATCTAAAAATAATATATATAGGGGGATATTAAATTCTTTCCACTTCTCAATTAGTTGTTTTATAACAAATGTAGCGTCAATACACGATCGGCCTTTTCGGAATCCACATTGTTCCTCTCCAATTTTATCTTCTGTAATTTTCTGAAGTTTTCGTTTTAAAATGGACGTATATATTTTAGATGCTGTTGTCAACAATGATATACCTCTATAATTTGAACAGTTACTTTTTTCTCCTTTCTTATGGATGGGTATTGCTAATGATGTTTTCCAGTCCTGAGGTATTATTCCATGTGCCCATATATCATTAAAAATTTGTACAAATCTAATATAGAGTGGTTTCCCACCATATTTCCAAAGCTCCATTGGTATACCATCTACTCCACTAGCTTTTCTATTTTTCATTTTCTTGATAGTTTCTATCACTTCACACAATGTTATAGCATTATATTCTTCTGTGGGACAGGGAGGTGTATTTGTTTCTTCTTCCTCTGCATATAATAACTGTCTGAAATGCTGTGTCCATTGTTCTGCTGTCATTCCATTTATAGCCAATTTATCCGTACACTCTACTGTTAATCGCTGGAATACTTTGAAACCATATCTTTTTGCTCCTGTGACATCTCTTTCTATATTTTTTATAAAACTTTCCCATCCTTAATTTTTTTAATTTTCTAGATAATTTTCTGACTATTGCTCTTTTGTGTTTGTAATCTATTCTATCATTAATAGTCCCAGAATTAAGCCATTTTAAATAAGCTATCTTCTTATTACTCATTGCTTCCTTTATTTCTTCATTCCAAACTTTCAATCGATTTATTGTTCTATTTTTGGAGGTTCTCAAACATTCATTTGCTGCTTTTCTTATTGATTCTTTTAATATTATCCAATCTATTTCTACATCTCCAACTCTTGGTTTCAAGTTTTGTTTTATTCGATTTTCATATAACTGTCTTATACTATCTTGTTGTAATAGCTGTACTTTGTATTTTTCGTTTTCTGATTTATTTTCTACTTTCCTTCTAAAATAAGGTTTGTTCGTTCTAATTTTTCCAACCACTAAAAAGTGATCAGAATCTATTTCTGTCCCCCTATAGACTCTCGTGTTCATTATTTGTGTCCAAAATTTTCTGTTTGCTATTATGTAATCTATTATAGATCTGGATCCCCGACTCATCCAAGTAAACTTATGTATTTCTTTATGTTTGAAAAATGTATTTGTAATTCGTAGCTGGTTATAGATACAAAAATCTCTTAAAATTATCCCTTTATCATTTACTTCATTTTCTCCATGTGGGCCAATTAAATCTTTAATGGTTTTATTTCCAATTCTGGCATTGAAGTCTCCTAATATTACTATCTGGTCATTTTTATTTATTCTATCCTTTATATCTTGTAATTCATTATAGAATTTCTCTGCTTCCTTTTTATTTCCATTAGATGGGGCATATATTCCTATTATTGTTAAATTATCACTTCGTAACTTTAATCTTAATGTTACTATTCTGTCACTTATCCAGGAATAAGTTGTTCTTTTTTTCTCCAATTTTGTGTTATTAAAATAGCAATTCCAGATTTGGCTCTTTCTGTCTTTTCTACTCCTGAATAGATAATATGATAATATCCCATTTCTGTTGATCCTCTTCCTTTCTTTTTTGTCTCACTAATAACAGCTATGTCTATTTGTCTTTTCTTCAATTCCTCTACCAATTCTTTATATTTTTTATTAAGTTCTCTTACGTTCCAGGTTGCTAAATTCCAGTAATCATAAATCCTTTGTTCTTTGCCTGTCGTCATAGTTTTATTATCCGCCTGCTTATTTCTTGTAGTCTTTCGAGTATTTAAAGTTTTCCCCATTATAGGTTACCAGCCTATAGTTGGGTAAGTCCAGTGGTGGGGTTGCCACCTCAATGCCTCTTGGACAGGCATGCTTTTCTGTAGGGGATGCTCCCTTAGCCTTTGAAGTTTCTCCTTCTCCGCAAGGCAGCGGTTCCTCTCTCTTTCCCTGAGTGAGGGTAGGGTGCCTCTTCCGCCAAATCTGCCGTATTAAGGGTATCCCTCTCCGCCGTCATTGCCGTTGAGGTCTTCACCGTTCCCTGGCAAGGGGCCCTCACATGGTACTATCAGCCGGGCCAGCTGAACCAAGGTTTTTTACGAGGTGTTACTCCTCCCCCTCCTCCTTTCTCATCCGGGCTTGGGACCGGCAATGGCGGAATTAGTGAACGAAACTAGTAAACATCATACAATGGAATCGTAAGCCCTTATACAATGGGGAAAAAGTCTGCAGTTTCTTTTGTTAAAAGGACTTACAAGACTGCACTATTATTAACTTGTTATAACAATGCTAAACCCAAAAACTTCATACAAAAGGCTGGGAAGTCGCAAATAAGCAATTGGATTTTCCTAGGAAACTTGTGGAAAGAGTTATCCCCAAGCCAATTTTAACTAGGACATGTCGCTAACAGCGGGTGACTTCTTTGGCGGCGTAAGGTAGATGCCGACAGTCGATTGAGGACCACTCCATTTGGTCAACCCTGGAAATATTATATTAGAATGCAACTAATTTAAAGGGAGGGGACTAGGCCACAAACGCCTATGTTTAACACCCACGACAACGCCCTTTAGATATAATTTACCAATCAAACTTAGTGTAAAATATAAACTGTTTGTGAGACGTTAAGACTTTTGGTGGAAGGGACTAATGCCGGCCCACTCAGAAATAATAAATATTTATACTTAGCGAAAACTAGAGTTCAGTAGACAGTGTTAGTTGGATATGAGTAGCGACTAGCGAGTGTACCGGTGCGGGGCATATCGCTTTACATAAGCGAAATAAACTAAATTACTAACGCGAGTGCAAGTGGAGACGGCACATCACTCTGTATAAGTCGCAGCACTTTGTTGAGTGATATAGATATAGTTAGTTCTGATCCACCAAGAGCCTTCTCGTCAACTCGTCGTCCAATACGACAATTGTAACATTAACTACAATAAACGTGCATCATCCAGTGGAAGCCACTGTCTTTCCCCAAGTGAACATCCTTTCTTACGGATTCCCGAGAGTTAAGTCCATTGTTCTACCGAAACCTGAACCCAACTAGTCCGGAGCACAATTGTCCATGTACCTTAATCCTGGACACCTAATTAAACTTTACCCCGACTACAAGTCTGTCGTATTATATCAATTTCGATTGTTTCCTGTTTCCATCTCTGATAAATCGTCATTTTCTCCCAATTATTTTCTTCGGTCCTCTACTAAACGTTTTTTGTAATATTCTTCCCATTCATGTATCCCTATTAGGTTGAGAAGATTCTTATTTCTATTCGATGAACGTATATTTTTTTATAAATTTCCATGATTCAGAACTCTTCTTGCTTCCTGAATATGTTTGTATTTCTGTGCATTTGTTATTCCAAATCTCGTTTCTGTATTTAGTAACCATTGTTCTCACTTTTTATTTTGGATTTGTGATATTGTATTTTGTCATTTTGGTTCTTTGTACTAAGCCATTTTAAAAATAACTGTTTCTTATTCTGTCTTTCGTTCTCTATTTCATCGTTCCAAAACAGTGCTGTCCTTCCTCTAAAGTCGTCTTTCTCACCCAATGCTTCATAATAATAATAATAATAATAATAATAATAATAATAATAATAATAATAATAATAATAATAATAATAATAATAATAATAGCTTAACAACGTACTGCGACAATCGATCCCTGGGTTCATGGGCGCGCGGAGATAAGTTCTCCACAATTTACTAATGTTTTCCAATCATCTCCTGACCTCATTCTTGGTCTACCAACTTGACGTTTTACCTCTGATTATCCTACAAGCAGCTTCTACGCCCCTCTTTAATTCCCCACTCTTGCACATGTCCTACTTATTGCAATCTGCGAGACTTATCTCTTCTTATTATATCTGCTTTCCTATAAAGATCATCACTGTTATAAAGTTTTCTATTTTCACATGTCTGTTGATTTCTCTTTGAAACAAAAATTTTCCTTAAAAATTTATACTCAAATACCGATACTCCTAACATTTCTCCTCCCTTAAAATAAGAGTCCACGTATCGCATCCATGTAATATAACTGGCAGAATAACAGTTTTATATATTTTCACTTTAAGTTTTTTGAGAGGCGTTGGGACGACTTGAGTCTCTCAAATATATAATAGCATACATTTCCAGAATTAAGAATACGTTTAATTTATTTGTGCTTCTCATTCCTATTTGTAATTATTGTCCCAAGGCATTTGAATTCAACTACTTTCTCAAAATTTCCCTCATTTTCATTAACTGTCTATTAATGTTTATCATTATATATCTTAATATATTCCTATGTGTACTGCATATTTAATTGAATTGTGTTAATTATAATAATACGAATAATAATAATGGTAATAACAATAATAATAATACTAATAATAATAATAATAATAATAATAATAATATAGAAAATAACTTTATTAATATTTTTTAACACTTCTTCCGACCGGACTCTTGAAATGTAATTATTTATTTTATAAAGAAAGTCTAAAGTTTATATGAAACATGCTGTAACATTCTAAGTAATTTCTGATTTGTATCAAGAGGAACACAATTCCCAGGATAACAGGTTTTTAGTTATAACATTTTATATAAACTCTTAATGTTGATTTATACTTCATTAATACTATCGATTGTTTGAAAAAAATAATTAAAACAGAATCCTTACGGGACATGAGAGTGAATACTGCAATTATTTATTCAGAGACGCACGACCCGGTTTCAGCAAGTTCTGTACACAAGGGAAAATAACGTGTCATAAGAAATACTGCCCTTCTTATAATATTCAACGCAGATAAATTAATGTTGAAGTTTTACTGTTCCCAACAGATACGTCACTTTTTCACAAACATGTCTATAAATTATTAACTGTATAGTGCTTTTTTTAAAAAAATGCCAGCAGTTTGTATTTACGATATTTTTGGTATTCTCTCCTGGCTGGTAGAACTGTAGCCCAGTTACAATTCGTCTCGAAACGAGTCTCTGTTATGGCCGATTATTTCCTTGTCAAAGAAAAACTCGATTACTTTTTTAATCTACAATATGTTGTACGCACCTTGAAAAGGCGTTCTTGAGTTCAACAGGTCGGTGTTGATTAACTAGCGATTATCATAGTCGTCTCAGGTTTCGAGTTTCGCATTTGCAATTCTCGCTTAAGTGAATGGAATTTTAGGAATATAAAATACCTAAATACATGATTCTTGAAAAGTAAATGAAACATATATCTCGTATCATAGACTTACAACTGGTAAGAGATCCTAGAACCGCGAGAAAAAAATTTAAAAAAGGAGAGACCACTGTGTAAGATTCGTCCGTCCATTGACGCCTGGATTTGAATTTGACGCTAATTATCCAAGTTGTAACCTATTTTGTTTGAGTTTACTGTTTTCAATATAGAGATCTTAGCTTTCTATTACTTTCTCGACTTCAATAAAAAACTGCATTAACAAAATCATATATGCTCGTCTGTGGAGATTTCAAGATTTATTAGACTATTACTTGGTCCTGGAAGCTGGTTTCACAAAATACCCTTGTTTGTTATGTGAATGGGACAGCAGAGCTAGGTCAGACCACTGGGAAAGGGATCAGTGGCCACGTAGGACTAATTTAATACCGGGCGAAAAAATATAAGAAGTGAATCTCTGATTGATCCCTCAAAAGTGTTGTTGCCACAACTCGATGTAAAATTAGTTTACAGAACGAATTTTTAAAAATTCTAGATAAGGACAGCGAGTGATTTAAATAGCTTTACGCTACATTTCCTTCATTATCCAATGAAAATATTAAAACTGGTGCATTCGTTGTCCCATAAATTCGAAAACTGATGATGGACAGTTAGTTCGAGAATACCATGAGTCGAGAAGTGAAGTATGCCTGGAATGCCTTCAGAAATGTTTTTTTTAATTTCTTTGGAAATAATATAGACCCAAATTATGTTAACATAATGAGAGTAATGCTACAAAATTATAAACAGATTGGTTGCAACACGAGTGTCAAAGTTCACTTCCTCCATTTTATCAAAATTATTTACCTGATAATTTAGGATATTTTAGTGAGAAACGGAGTGAAATATTTCACAAGATTATAAAACAAAATATGAAAAAGATGTGTCGAGGGAAGTGAAGTGGTAACAGGATGCGTGACTATAGCGGGATGTTAAAAAGGGTTTGCTCTGAACAACATGCGAGAAGGTCAAAGACGAGAAAAATTGAAATGCAATATTGAGGTAAGGTTGTGAATGTGCTTATAATTATTAATTATTATTATTATTATTAATATCATTATCATTATTTATTATTATTATTATTATTATTATTATTATTATTATTATTATTATTATTATTATTATCATTATTATTATTATTAGGAAGTAATGTTTAATTAGTGACAAATTCTGGCCTTGTTTTTCACACAAAATTGTTGTTAAAATTAATTTTATTACGCTCCACAAATCTATAATTCCATTTATAGTTATTCATGAAAATTTTGAAAACCTGACGTGATGGATGAAAATGGAGATCATTTTCGAATTTAATAAACAAAAGCTTCGTTTAGAATCACCTATCAGTAAAAAAATAAGTTTAAACTGCAGAACAGTGTTATTCATGTTAGTTTACTTGGTAATATTAAGATGAAGTGATGGTTAACACAATTGAATGTTTACATTCAGAACACAAGTTAAGTTAGGATGGGTTAGGTTAGGTTCGGTTAGGTTTGTTAGGTTAGGATATGTTTGTTTAGGTTCGCTTAGGTTAGGTATACGATAGGTTAGGTTAGGGGTTCGGTTTGCTTAGATCAGGTTTTTTTTTTTGGTTGGAGTGGTCACGCCACCCTAAATTGGTTAGATTAGGTTAGGTTAGGTTATGTTAAGATTGGTTAGGTTAGGTCACGTCAGGTGAGGTCTGCTCAGGTCATGTCAGAGCAGGTCTGCTCAGGTCAGGTTACATTACGTAAGGTTGTGGTGGTCATGCAACCCTAGCTTGGTTTGGTGAGGTTCGGTTAGGTTTGATTAGGTTTGGTTTGGCTTTTTAGTGTTTGATTGGGGTGTTCAGGCCATCCTTGTTTGATTCCGTAAGGCTAGCTTAGGTTAGGTTCGGTTAGGGTATGTTAGGTTAGGTTAGTTACGGTTAGGATCGGTTCGGTAAGTTTAGTTTAGTTTAGATTAGGTTGGAATGAGATGCACAAGGAAATTAAACATAGGCTCAATTCTGCAAATGCGTGTTATTATGCGTTGTAGAGACTATTATCGCCCCAACTACTCTCAAATATCGTTAAACTGAAAATATATTAAACTGTTGTCCTTCCAGTTAATTATATGGATGTGAAACATGGACTCTTATTCTAAGAGTAGAGACAAGATTATGAGTATTTCAGAGTAAAGCTCTTAGGAATACTTTTGGACCAAAAAGAGGCAAACAGGCGAATGGAGAAGACTAATAACCTGAGCTACATGATCGTTATAGGAAACCAGATATAATAAAAATAGTTAGGTCTGGTAGACTGCGATGGGCAGGACATGTGGCACGAATTATAAATGAAAGAGGCACATGGAAACTTGAAAAAAACAGAGGGAGAACGCCCAGTTGGCAGAGAAGAATGAGTTGGGAAAATATCATTCAACATCATTTAAGGGAAGTAGATTAGAGAGGGGATAGTTGGAAAACATTAGCTCAGAATTTATGATTTTGTTAGTGTCATTGAGTTAGTTAGTTCATCAGAAATATTTGAACCAAATAGGAATTCCATGACGATGTTGGTGGATGTGTTTGTGTTTTTCAAGTCCCCAGAAACTAAACTAGCAATTGTATAGTTATAAAGTTATTGTTAACTCGCCATTGATAGGATAATCTTGGCGAGAAATCACACAAAGAAGGTATGCTGAAGAAAATGTCACATTGCATCAATGTCGAAAGGAAATTTTGACTTTTGAGCGTTAGAAACAGTGGAAGAGAGATCAACGGGTAGGAGGAACACTTTAGCCGTAGAAAAGGCGACTCTCATGCGGGAGAAACGTTTAAACAAACGAATACGTTCAAATGGTGTTATGTCATCTTTAATAATCAACGACACTCTTTAAAATCTAAACTAATTAGTGTCGTAATTATTATCTAGGGAAGAAAGGACCAACAATTTTGCCCAGAGAACACTTCGTACAAGCTTGATATTATCTTACGTGCCATAAATCCAGATACGTGAGACTGTTTTCTAGTCCTTTTTGAAAGAACTTACGACTTACGACTTTTATGTCCTAAAAATCCACAAAAAGCCGCCAGGGTTTGTTCCCGTGAACTTAAAACCAGAAGAGAGAATGAAAAGCTCCAGTTTAGCAAGCTCGATTACAGCGTCTAAGAAGAATGAAAATAAAAAAAGCTCTAATCATATGCATATTACATTCTGCATGCCATATTATCAGAAATTGTAACATAATATCACTTTTATTAAATGAAACCGTGCTAAGAATATTTAAACACGAGGAATATTGTTTAATTTGATATCTAAAACGATTTGGGAACTTTTTCCGGACGTTCAATAATTTTTTTTATTAAAAACAGATAAAATTCAAAAAAGTAAACAACTATGCGAGGTTGTGAAGTGGATTTACGGAAGTGAGGAAATTATTAAAAAGCGAGTGATAGAAAGGATTTAATTTCCGAGATTCTGTAAAACACTTCACAAACGTGTGTTGTACTATTTTTTTTTCACGATGGTGTTTTCAAAATTAGAAATCGTTATAAACTAATACATCTCTGTTGAAAATATTTACGTTCATTATAAAGAACTGACTGGCGTTAGCAGTCTGATCAAATCTCGAAAATAATTCAGTTGAGACTACAGTAGGCAGTAACAACAATCAGGGATAAAATGGCGGCAATAATGAATTTATTGATTGTTATTGTTTCAAATAAAGTACAGTTCATTTAAAATGTAGTGATTTGTTTCGTATAATGTATATTCACACTACCTTTTGGATATATGTTTTGAATATACATTGTACGAAGTATATAATAACGACAGTGGTTTTACTTCCCGCCCTAGGTAAGTAATTTGTAATATTACAGTACAGTTATTTAGTTATTTATAGGATGGCAAGCCAGAAATTTAGGAAACTCAACTTTCAATCGCGGTCGCCAGTCCTGTAAGTCCGACAGAACGCACTATCGTGTAAAAAATGATTGTAAAGATGTCCTTTGTTGCTAATGTTGACGTAATAACTGTTTCGTAACGAGGTAACGTCACTAAATATCTTAAAATAACAATTAATTTATCAAATTAAATTTTAAAATATATTAATATTTCACAGACTGAATCATCTATCAGTATACACCGTGGAAATATATACACAAAGCTTCCTCTATCAGGTAAAACATTCAATACCACAGTTATCATCTTTAAGTGAAGGGTACAAGGTAAAATCCATGAAAGTCACGATTCCGTCACTAAAAAATGGGATGCAAGTGATTTTTTTCTCTTGAAAAAAAGGAGTGTGTAAAAATATTAAAGTATTTTTCGCGTTATCTGGGGGAAAACACGCATCGCCCGCAGTTATCATTTTGACTTACCTGTCATTTTCTTGTACAACTTCAACTTAAAAACTGTTTTCTCAAAACTGCACACCTTGTGCTTTTGCTTCTAACTTCCTCAATTGTACAACTTACCTACTTTTTTAAATATGTGCCAAATGTGGAGGCAAATAAACCCATGATTAAACAGATTCTTTTAATCTTTCGGACTCCTAAAATATAGTACTTTCCACTGAGAATCTAATACTCTATTTCGACAATAAAGTGACCAACCCGGTACTTTCACTGTCCCTCAAATGTGTATTAATATATCACGTGATACTATGCATATGCATTTGAAAGATAACTCATTGAAAATCAAAACAAATGTATTCTAAAACTGCAAATATTCTGTTTTTCATTCTTATGGATAATAATTTCTTTCATTCTGTTTTTAAAATAAACATCTGCGTTCTTTAAAATAAACAGAACTTCATGCCACCAGAGGCTTGCAAGACAATTGATCTATTAATTGGCTGACCTCTTGTGTCATTTTATAGAGGTAGGTAAAAGTGTGTAAAATGATCCCACTACAGGCCACAGACGATAATGTAAACAGTATGTGGTTGGTATGTGGTCAGGATGTCTCCTAATTCTTATAGTCGCTATTTATTAGAGCTGCACAAATTCACCGATCTGCTAACTATATAACTAACTCACTGGCTCGATCAAACTCGTAGTTTTATGGTCTCTCCATATATCCTCTACTGAGCTAATATCTTCCACTGATCCACCGTATAAACTACTTCCATCAAATCATGGATGTTATTCTCTCACCTCATTCTTGGTCTTCCCACTGGGCGTTTCACAAAGGACACCTATCTCCAACTGACCAACAGTCCGTGAGAAAACTCCATCTCCATAGGTACTTGAAGTTTTGTGGACCGGTGCCAAGAAATGATACATTAGGTCGATGGATTTTTCGATTCCTGTATTAATTATTATATGCAAATCTTCGCATTAATGATTTTCTTAAGTCTATTGCTTGCTTTGTTCATTAAATCCAGGTTACGTATATACCTAGAATATCGTACTTATTAATATTTCTGCTTTAATAATTCTCTATGTTTTGCAAGTTAATACATGACACTCAGACTACAATATTATACACTACATAAGTTAGTTATTTCGGTAGATGAACATAATGTTTTAGGTCTAGTTTAATGTAAAACTTAACAAAACAAAATTCATAAAACATCAGGAAACGTGTTGAAAGAAGTGAGTAAGGCATTAACGAGCTTTTTGATGTTATCAAGTTATGTGTTTGTATAATTGTAAGGCGGTCCTATTACACGTCTCACAGAGCTATTGAAAAATTAGTAGATTATTGCTGACGCCTCTTTAGACAATTGGAGACTATTTATCTCCCGAGTTTTCAGCACTGCGGGATGCACATTTTTAGTCAAGAAAATATATCTGGAACTCATTGATTTTAGAGGCTGAGTAGAACCCAGCGACATGATCCTACCACAATTGTTGCTCATGTGGTAAAAATCCTGACCTCATCCGCAATCGAACTCGCGACCTCCCGGCTTATAGTATATTGGCTTATCAAATTATGCACCATGTTTCTGAATATTTTTTTCAGAATATATTAATCAATTTCTCCTGTTCCAGTTGATGGTCTTATTTAAAACACTAATTCATCCAATTTTTTTACTTATTTTACCCTAAATGCTTTTCTGCACTACAATTTCATCACAGTTTTTATGCTGGGCGGATGAAAATAAATGTTAACGAGAACTGCGGTACATCATGAAGATTGCAAAGAACAAACTCACATATCATACCCAAAGTTAAGTTAGAAAGAGGAAATGTTTTATTAATAACAATCCTAAAACAAATATCTAGGACCATCAGGGATTCCATGACCTTGGCGATAGTGGGAATGTTTCGAGCTAAATCAGAAGTAGAAGGTCGTTCCACTAAGGAAGAAGCATGTAAACATAGGATCTTGGGGAAACGATCCCTATCTGCAGGCTTTGTCCGTACCTACAAAATCATGGTTACTAGTCATAATGAAAATATTAACCCTGAGTAGGAAATTAGTATAATAACTATGTAACACGTGAAATTTCTGAAGGGCACCCGGTACTAATTTCCTTGCAATTTGGTTTAAAAATATGGCATACAAAAAAAATATTTTCAGCTTATTCTTAAGTTATGTGCATGGAAATTATGTCACTAATTAAACAAATCTTCCTGAACATAATGACACTCTGGTTAACTTGTTAGACATATTTATTTGTGAGTAATTTAAAATACAAAAAAATAAAAATAAAAATTCAATTTTGTTAAAAGTATTGTCAATTTTCTCACAAACTACTTTCCAATTTTTTCCAAAATTTAGTATGTTATTGTCCATGGTTCATTTGACAATAATAAAGTTTGCTTGTGTTCAGATATGGATTGTGATTATTTTTTTACTAAAATTTTTCTGGTTCATGAAAGGACCTCAAGTCTGAATAAAAGGCTTCATCCATCCTGTAATACCTTAGTTGCCTATTAGATAACTATGTTTTTAATGTCATATTTGAAACGTTTAAATTAAAAATAAGACATTATTTTATTTTGATACAGATTTTCATCCACTCCATGTCCTCCAGCCCTCTTGCTCTTATTTCTTAACATAAGTACAAGATAATAAACAATGTCAAAAAAGTTTTTGTGCTCTCTTGAAAGATTAGTTAAATTAGACTTACGGGGTTTTAGAAGTAAGGTGACGAAAACTAATATATTTTAGACTGACAGTACATTATTTTGGAATTGAATGTGTATGCCTGTACCGTAGACTACCCGCAGTCAAGGGGATGAAACTGGTCTTCTGCGTATCCTAGGCCATGCTTCAACCTTGATGGAACGACCTCTACCATGGCAGGGCTACCTTTACTGGACAAACCTTGTGCGAGAAACAAAATAAATAATTAATCTCGAAGAACGTATCAAACTGCATCAATACCGGAAGAGAAAATTTGACTTTCCAACGAAAGATGGCAGAAGATAGATCAATGGGCAGGAGGAAAATGTTAGCGGTAGGGAAGATAATCTTCTAACGGATATAACCTTAAATAAATCCTAGTCTTCCAAGTTGCAGTTTGCATGTTAGAACCCACTCCAAAAACATTCCAACAAAAGAAGCTAGATACGTACAGTCGGGTAAAACTTAGTTTAGAAGGCTAAAATTCGTTCACTGTTATGATATTATTTCTAATTAAGGACGCTCTTTAACATCTAAGGTAATTAGTGTAAAATTCAAATATGATCGAGAAAGGATGAACATATTTTACTCCGAGTTATTTTTCTTCAGACGTGAGGTTATTTAACGTACCGTAAATATATTCACGGTACCGAAGTATTTGGTGACTTTCCGACGGAACCGCTCTAGTATTTTTACGCCCTGTAAATCCACAGACCTCTGAGAGTTTGAACTCGTGACCCTGGGAGCCAGATGGACGTATCGTAACCATTAGTCGACCAAAATGTTCTATGTCGTTCAAGAAAAAGAAGAAGTAAAGATAGGACAAAGAGAATATATTTGATATATTTTTCTATTTGCATAAATATTACATAATTACTAACCAACTCACTGGCATAATCGAACCCGTAGGTTCATGACCGCACAGAAATAAGCTCTCCATACGTTCCTATCCTGATCTAATGGTTTCCAATCTTTCCCTGTATAATCTACTTCCCTAAAATCATGGTTAATGTTATTCTCTCACCTTAATCTTGGTCAACCAATTGCGTGTTTTCCCTCTGATTTTCGTATAAAGAAGCTTCCACGAACATCTTTCATTCCACATTGTTGACACATGTCCTACCCATTGCAATCTGCTAGACTTAACTATACTTATTATCTCTGGCTTCCTATAATGACCATGTAGTTCAATGTTATGTAGCCTTCTCCATTCACCTATCTGATCAACTCTCTTTCTTCCAACCGTTTTCCTATGAACTTGCACACAATGTCAAATTAACAAACTTTTTACTTAGTGTCACATTTTTATGAAGGTAAAACTGTGATTTCAGAATGTTTTAAACAAGGGATTCCACGAGAAAACTAAATGTAATTTGTTGTTTTATTCGATATTGGGCTTTTCCACTACGTATAGTTAATCCATCCAGAGTAATTCTGCCCCGAGGGCAGGACTTTCACTGCAATCATAGCAATTTCATGCTTCGCTATGCAGCTTTACTAGGGAATTATAGGTGTGGTAGCTTCCAACTGACTTCCACACCGGTGTAGGATGATAATGATAAGGATGATGATCATGGCCGGATGATTTTCGGGGACCGTTGTGCTCTACGCTTCCTGACATATGTCTTACAGATGAGGAAAAACCCCGAAAAAGCCTCACCCAGGAATCTGTCCCGACCGGGAAGCGAAGCCGGGCCCGCTGCGTGATAAGACAGCACACTACCTCGAGATCACAGCGGTGGACGTATAGTTAATATATATATATATACACACACATTCCATTAGCGTAGTTTAACCACTCACTTTGTACGTTCACGTATCGCACGTCACCGGGCATTTCAGACGCACCACTTGTCCGTAGAAGGATTTCAACAATGGATCACACACACTCTTTTTTAACCACAAAAGGACATGGTGGGCTTCCTTAAATGAGTGATCAGCTCAATACCAGGGCCTCCTCCAAGACAACACAACATTACGACGAAACATACCATTCACACACACATTCATATTAAACATGGCGAGTATGATAATGATGTCCAGATGATGTTCGCGGAAAAATTTTACCCCTTATAATTTACAAAGAAGATAACTTTCATAAAACATTTGTATAAAATGCGCCTTGTTCAATAATAAAAATTATGCAATAACTTACGAGTACGTTACCAAGCAAACGCCACTTAATGTGAAATTGAAAAATATTTTAAATTAATAAAATGTAAATATTTCACAAATCGAATTCAAAACTATTTTTTCTGTACGTTTATACTGCTAAGCATTTTAGAGAGATAAATGACAAACTTTTTTCTATCAGGTAAATAACTTTTTTTTGTATTCATATGTAACATGTGTGTCCTGTCTAATATGACTACTATTGTAATTTTTTTGTATAGATGTGTAACATATGTTTGTCCTGTTTTATATGACTATTATTGTATTTTTTTTTGTATTCATATGTAACATGTGCTTGTTCTGGTGAGTGGAAGAGAAGGCCACATGGCCTTAACTCCACCAGGCTAAATAAATAAAATAAATAAAAATAAATATAAATACGTTTTCAAATACCATAGTTCTCATCCTTTAAAAGGCTTTCACAGCAGCTCATTTAACAACGTAACAAACTTAACTCTAAACTTACAAATATTCTAATTTATCTTAGTTCAGATAATATTTTGTTATTATGCTTTAAAATTTAGCCTTTCGTTTCTTTAAACTAAATTAAACTCATGGAGCGATAAGTGTGCAAGGCACTTGGTATAACAGAGAGGTAGACGTTATAGCTATGTGTGATAAGTGGTCAACCGTCGGATTCCCAAAACGTTATACACGGTATATATCGGTATATTCCTAACAATTCTACGTGGACACGGTTCTACACTAGCTGACATTCAGTCAGTATTTTTTTTCGAATAGCAACTCGAACCAGAGCATGTTCGGGAGCTCTGCGACAAGGTGTAATATCTCAGACGCTGTATTTTTCACTTTCAACATTATCGTTATTTGAACCGGAAAGACACACAGGTAGAAAAACTACCTGTTTCCCTGGACACATTCAATAACCATTTTACAAGCACATTCTTTACTCCTAAAGACAAAACGCAGACAATAAGTGAACTACTGTTGACAAATCCACCAGACAGAGAAGATTTCCATTTTTCATATCTTACAGAAAATGACATAAAGAAAGCGCTTAAACGAATAAAAAAAACAAAACGCAGAAGGTACTAACCGTATAAATATCACTCTATTTAACAAAATAATCGACGTTATACTACCTACCATAACTCATGTTTTCAACTCATCAGTACAAACCTCTATATATCCCACATTATGGAAGCAAGCAATTGTACGCCCACTCCCGAAAGTAAAAACTCCCTTAACTCCTAACGATTTTCGACTCATTAGTATTTTACATACCCTTTCAAAAGCTTTGGAACGATTAGTCCATAAACAACTGACTGACTACCTAACTGAACACGACCTTTTAGATCAATACCAATCAGGCTTCAGGACAGGACACAATATAAATACTGCTCTACTAAATATATGTGAAGACATACGCGAAGCATCTGATAATCGAAAACTTACTATTCTTACACTACTTGACTTTAGTAAAGCATTTGACACGGTAGACTTGGACTTATTGTTGCTTAAACTAAAAAACCTCTCACTTTCTGACAGTGTCACGCAATGGTTCAACTCCTACCTTCGTGAGCGCTAGCAATATGTTGTAGGACATTCTACATTACGCTCTTCTTGGACCTACCGTAAAGCTGGAGTTCCACAGGGCTCGGTGCTCGGTCCTTTGCATTCTTCAATCTACATAAATGACATATCTGACTCCCTAAAACATTGCAAACATCATTTATTTGTGGACGACATGCACATCTACTTTCACTCAGACAAATATTCTTTAAATGACGCGGTAACCAAAATGAATGAGGACCTTGACTCGCTAACGGCGTGGGCAGAGAAATATGGACTTCAATTAAATCCTAGAAAGACACAAGTAATCATTATGGGTCATCAAAGACTATTATCCTCAATTAACACAAATACAGTATTACATGTGTCACTTAATGGGGGTTCAGATCCCTTATAGTGAGACAGTAAAAAATCTAGGAGTATTATCGGATAAACATTTAATTTGGAATAAACAAATAAATAACATTTGCAAAACTATCTTCTCAATAATACACTCATTAAATCGTATAAGAAATTGTTTACCGTTTGCTCTAAGGAAAATGTTAGTAGAAACACTTGCAATGCCCCATTTTGATTATTGTGATTCTCTTTTTACTGACCTAAATACTGTTCTTACCCAAAGACTTCAACGTGTTTATAATTCTTGCATACGTTTTATTTGTGGTATACGTAGATTTGATCACGTTACACCATCCCTGGAACAATTGTCATGGCTTCGTCTACAAGATCGTAGAACCATCCATTCCCTATGCCTTCTCTATAACATATTACACACACCATTACCTTATTATTTATCACACCGCTTCACTTGACTCTCTGATACACATAAATTAAATACCCGATCCCTTGAGCGCAGTGTCCTTTATATCCCTCCTCATCACACTACCTATTATTCGAAATCTTTTACAATTTATCTTACTAGAACATGGAATTCCCTTCCACCCTATGTCAGAGACTGCCACACCTCACCATCTTTCAGAAACAAATTGAAAATAAAATTACTAACAGAAACAACCCACTGTACTACTTTTAAAAATTAATAATGCGTTTTTTCATTATTTAGTAAAATAGATTTAAGATTTAAGATGCTATTCTTTTTGCAGAAGATTTAGCTCTTCTAGCACTTTCCGAAAATGATTTTCAACGATCAATTTATAATTTACAAAAAATAGGTGCGAAATTTAATATGGAAATATCAATTAACAAAACTAAAATTATGGCATTTCATGGGAAGGACCCCATACAAAGTAAAATCTGTCTCCAGAATAAAATTTTAGAGAGATTTAATCAATTTAAATATATTGGATATTATCTCTCTACCTGGGATGAAAAGGATATCCCTGAAAAAAATTACTAGTAATAATAAAATTTAGGAATTATTAATCAAGTTATGAAACCATCCCTTGTACAAAAAAACACCAGATTACGTTTATATAACACTTTGGCTAGACCAGTGTTGACCTATGGTAGTGAAGCATGGACACTAAAAAGACAACACGAAAGCAGAATGACGGCTTGTGAAATGATATTCATGCGCAGAACAGCGGGTTACACCAGATGGGATCGGAAAAGGAACACCGATATCTTAAAAGAATTGAAGACTACGCCAATTTTGGAATATATTAAACAGTACCAACTAAATTGGAAACACCATCTTGAAAGAATGAGTTCAAATCGGATCCCCAAAGCTGTTTATAATTATATACCAAGAGGGTATGAAACGCTGGAGGGAAATTTTTCTATAGGATCGTAACATGGACTTGGCCTAATACTTGGAAGGAAGAAGAAAAAGAAGAGATTTAAGATTCGTTAATATATTTACCTAATGCACTGTATAAAAAGCATAGATTAGTTCATTGTAGTTTATTACTTTCTTTGTATTTTTTCTTTCTTTTCTTTTTATGTATAGTAGATTCGAGCTGTTATTCCTTTCTGTATTCATTCTATCATTAACTTAATTGTAATTGTATTTAATTTCATTGCATTGTTAGACATTACTCTCATTATTATTCAATTTGTTTGCTAGGACTATTATTGTATCTACATGTAACATGTGTTTGTCCTGGTGAGTGGAAGAGAAGGCCACATGGCCTTAACTCCACTAGGCTAAATAAATAAATAAATAATAAATAAAAATTTCCGCACCAACAACTCTCTTCCGTCCATTGCTTATCTTTTTATAAACTCTAGGTTATATATTGTTTGAAATATACATTTTATCAATTTTTTTATAATTCTATATTTTTAAATTTATTGCAGGCGTTTATTTGTTCCCAGACTTCAAAATTTATACATTTTAATTTGTTTTGTTTCCCTTGATCGTTATCATCGATTGGGTTAATTTAATGTACAAGTTAAAAAAAACAATGAAGTTTACAAAAAAACACAATGAAATCTCACGAAAAAAAGCATGTAAAGGCACACACTCGTTATCGAGGTTTATTAGATGAAATACTCATAATCCCAATTTATATCACGGCTAGTTGCTATAAGTGGTGTTATTTATCCCACTGCAGTCCTTAGGAAGCCCTTGGGATATTGAGTAGTTAAAACTCACACCTTTCTAGACATTTGGTGCAAGATATCAGGCGGATTGTCGGCCCTTCCCATGGCTTTACACTTAGAACGTATGCATGATACTCAATTGGTTGAGACGCACATTCAAACTCAGAACAATGAGTCGTGAGAATGGTTTTCAGCGAGATTTGAATCTTGGACTTCTGATCTATAGAACCACTCCTTATAGGTCTTGGCTAATTAGCCAAGTTCAAAATCTAATATTCCCATTAGCCTTATATATTATGGTTGTGTTATTGGTAAATTAAAAATAAATTTCAATTTTTTTCACGACATATAAATTATTCCTAGTATTGAAAAATGATTAAACATAAAATAGCAAAAAAAAAGTAAAACAAATATATATACATTCGTGACGTAACTTGTACGTCATTCCCATTGTTTGTCCTCAACATTCATATTTTGTAATTATGAAGGAGAGAGAGCAATTGTTAAAGTTTGTATTGTAATTGAATCAATATAAAAATCTAAGTGATGTGTGACCTAATAACCAATGCTAAAACGGATTAATGTGATTTTAGTGAGAGTTATTTTTTTTTTCGACCAATGTTTGTTAATATAAAGAAATAGTCAAACTATTTGAATGATTTGTGGAATATTAAAAACTTAAAACAAATATGGATCTCACTAATAAACCAACGGTAGACAAAAATGACTAAGGTTAATGCGAATTTATCTTCGTTAGCTTTTTTATTCAAGAGAGACGTGTTTAAATGTGATATATAACTTAAATATTACTATTTGTTCACAGGAAGTGAGACGATGTGTGTGAACTTATATCTAATAAAGGCCTATTATGATTTACACGATTCAACATTTGGATAGGTTTTGTATTATGAAAACCTATATGAAAGGGGTCTTCGTCCGCCTTAACTCCCACATTCCTCAGCAAACCGCAAGAAGTAAAACTGAAATATACTAAACCTCATCGCGCCATGTTAAAAATGACTAAAACAACAAAAAAACAGTGACAATGGTTCGTTACAATGAATGTTAAATATCGTTCACTACGTACGTAGTTCAAATGAACGGATTCTTATGTCGTACATGCAACATTTCTGCATAATTACCAAACATTTGACTCCGTTGAGATTGAATGACCTTGATAGTGGTGGGGGATTTCTGTTTTTCAAGACCAGAAGTAACATAGCTATTAACAACAGCCCCCCCCCCGCTTGCTGGACAAATAAAGTTTGGACGAGAACCAAACAATGAAGCAATAATTAATCATGCGGAGGTTAAGTTTGTCGGCAAACGTTGGACAATCATAGAAAACCAAATTCACGAAAACATTAATAATAATATGCACAATAAATATGAAACAATAAACAAGAAGCTAACTAAATTAAAGGCCATGCAACACAACTCATATCTAAAACATAACAACAAATCACACAATTTTGAGGACAAAAGAATTACAAACCTTACAAAAATAAAATTCAACAAACAGGAAACAGACTTGCTAGAAAAGGGATACAAATTCAATTTCCCCACACACAACGTAAAACGAACACAACAAAATTTAATCACTGAAAGTGAAATTGCAATAAATAATCTTAACATTAATAACAAAAATTATATTAGATTCGAAGCAGCTAAAGTCATAAAAGAAAAACTCCACCAACAATGAACATTA
>JASPKZ010001797.1:0-46294 GCA_030220185.1 Diploptera punctata
AGTTAATGATAAATGTACAGTATTTCAACAGTGCGAGACTGTTCGCCTACCTGCACCCCTAATCGTATCGTTGTGCCATTATACACATTCGAATAAATTTATAATTAACTTTAGAATTTCCAAACTTTAGCAGGATATAAACCAACTCACTGGCATTATCGAACCGTTAAGTTCATGAGCCGCGCGGACAATCAGTCCATATATCCCTATCCTAATATAATGCATATCTATATATTATCTAAAAAAAGAATAATGAATATTATGTTAACCCTTAAATTGGCAAAACACAAATTTCTTCTGTTAGTTATTTGAATGTTGCGGACCGCAGAGAAAACGGGGATCTTGTGTTAACTGTTATTATTAGGTTATATTGTATAATTGGACACACATTTAAGTGGTTTCTTTTGTTCGTGTGCAGGTGATTTGTTTAAAAATATTAAATTTACCTGAAACAACTGAGGTATCCAAAAAGGATACATTACGAATTTAAGGGTTAATGATAACGTATATTAACAAAATAAACTTGATATTTGACTCATGTAGCAATGTTTGTTCATATGTGGGCATTTCCTTTTTCTTTTCTAAAACTGTTTTAAAGTACGGCTATCTTAGTTTCAGTTTGAGTTTGTTTCTTAAAGCATTTCATGCAATTTTTATTACAGACTCACAAATTCCTTTTGAAAAAATGTTTCATGATATTTACCCAACGTAACACCAGTTCCCTATATCACATCTGTTTGAACATAGCTCTCTTAATATTATTTTTCTGTTGTCTTCCAAATCGACTTAGGATCAATGTGAACTTTCTAACAAACAAAATTCAACTCAACAAACATACATAATTAAGTCTGGAGGATCTTCCAGACTATTTAACTCATGCCCCAAAGGGGAGTCAATGACCAATCACGTTTCAATGATTTCTGTTTTACAACCAATCAGAGTCGTGTTTCACCAAATATTTATCAGTGTTATAATTACCATATTAAAGAAAGCTCCTCCTTACAATATTGCGTTCCTTTGGCAATAAATAGTATGATCTGGTTGCAGTGATAAACAAAAGAAGCAGTAGAAGCGTATCTATCGTTTCTCATTTGTTTTCAAACATCGCCGTTTACATTAAATATATAAATATTTTAAAATAACTATAGTTAAATAATGATTTGTGAGTAAACAGCTTAATTTTATTCGTTAAATAGTCCTAACAAATGCCACTCTTGATTTCCAAATTCTCTAGATAAATTCACTCCTCACTTCGTGAGTCGTGAATTTATCGATAATTTGGAAATCACTCGTGGCATTACTTATGATAATGCTATTTAAAAATTACAAATTATAAAAACTTATAGGAACAATAAAAAAAACTCTTCTCCGAAAAGTAGGCCCAGATACAATTCTAAAATTTTATAAAACAATGGCTCTTCCAACTCTACTTTTGACCAAAGAGAGATGAACAGACAGGTGAATGGGAAGACTACATAACAATGAACTACATAGTCTTTATATGAAGCCAGATATAATGAGAACAGTTGAGTCTCGTAGACTGAGATGGGCAGGACATGTGGCACGAATGGGAAATGAAAAGAGGAACATAGAAGTTTCTTGTAGGAAAATCAGAGGGAAAACACCCAGTTGATAGAATAAGAATGATTTGAGGGAAATAGATATTACAGGGGATGATTTGACAACATAAGCTAAGGATAGGGATGTGTGAAGAAGTGTCCGCACGACCATGATTTTACGGGTTCGATAGTGCCAGTGAGTTAATTAGTTCAGTTTCTAGGAACAATAATTACAAACAGCAATCATGCTCAAATAAATTAAACATAGGCTCAATTCTGGAAACACGTGCTATTATGTTTTACAGGGACTCCTGTCGTCCCAACATCTCTAAAAAAAAGTTAAACCGAAAATATATAAAACTGCTATGGTACCAGCGTCCCAACTCCTTTCAAAAAACGTTATACTGAAAATATATAAAATTATTATTCTGCCAGTTATATTATATGGGTGCGAAACATGGACTCTTACTTTAAGGGAGGAAAGGATATTACGAGTATTTGAGAATAAAGTACTTAGGAAAATTTTTGGATCAAAGATAGTTGAACAGACAGGTGAATGGAGAAGACTGAATAACAGTGAATTGCATGGTATTTGTTAGGAAGCCAGATATAATGAGAACAGTTAAGTCTCGTAGACTGCGATGGGCAGGACATCTGGCACGAATGGGGAATGAAAGAGGGCATAGAAGTTTCTTCTAGTAAAACCAGAGGGAAAACGCCCTGTTGGTAGACAAAGAATGAAGTGGGAGAATAACATTAACTATGATTTGAGGGAAGTAGATTATACAGGGGATGATTGGAAAACATTGGCTAAGGATAGGGATGTATGGAGAGCTTATGTCCGCGCGGCCATGAACCTACGGGATTGATAATGCCAGTGAGTGAGTTAGTTATTGTACCAGTGATACTAAATATGGTTTCTTGCTTTAAGGGAGGAAAAAATGTTACGTGTATTTGAAAGCAGAGTTTTAGAAAAAAAAAATCGAACGAAAGAGACACGAACAGACAAATGGTATTAGGTTACGGTTATGCATGATTTGTTTTCTCTGCAGCCTGACATATTTAAATAAGTTAACTAACTCACTGGCACTATCGAGCCCGTAGCCTAATGGCCGCGCTGACATAAGCTCTTCATACATCCCTATCCTGAGCTAATGCTTTCCAATCATTCCCTGTATAATCTACTTCCCTCAAATCATAGTTACTGTTATTCTTCCACCTCATTCTTGGTCTACCAACTGGACGTTTTCACTCTGGTTTTCCTACAAGAAGCTTTCCACGCACATCATTCATTCCTCATTCGTGTCATGTGTCCTGCCCATCGCAGTCTACGAGACTTAACTGTTCTTATTATATCTGGCTTCTTATAAAGACCATGTAATTCACTGTTAGGTAGTCTTCTCCATTCACCTGTCTGTTCATCTCTATTTGGTCCAAAAAATTTGCTAAAGAACTTTATTCTCAAATATTTGTATTCTCCTTTCCTCTCTTAAAGTAAGAGTCCATGTTTCGCACCCATATAAATATAACTGGTAGAATAATAGTTTTATATATTTTCAGTCTAACGTTTTTTGAAAGGAGTTGGGACATCAAGAGTCTCTGCAATGCATAATAGCCACGCATTTCCAGAATTGAGACTGGCATAAGAGATTAAAGTTTCTCTATCTTCCAATTTAGGTATATCAAAAGAAACCTTATATCCTTACACCAGTAAAATCGCATCATAATTCTGACTTTACTTACATACGTGCTCACTGGCACTATGGAACCCGTAGGTTCATGGCCGCATGGACATAAGCTCTCCATACATCCCTATCCTGAGATAATCCTTTCCAATCATTCCCTGTATCATCTATTTCTCCTCCTCAAATCATAGTTATGTTATTCTCCCACCTCGTTCTTGGTCTTACAACTGGACGTTTTCCCTCTGGCTTTCCTAAAAGAAGCTTCCATGCAAGTTTTCATTCCCCATACGTGCAACATGTCCTGCCAATCGCAGTTCTACGAGACTTAACTTGTTCTTATTATATCTGGCTTCCTATAAAGACCATGTAGCTCATTGTTATTGAAGTCTTCTCCATTCACCTGTCTGTTCATCTCTCTTTGGTGCAAAAAATTTCCTAAGAACTTTATTCTCAAATACTTGTATTCTCCTTTCCTCTCTTAAAGTAAGAGTCCATGTTTCGCACCCATATAATATAACTGGTAGAATAATAGTTTTATATATTTTCAGTTTTCACGTTTTTTTGAAAGGAGTTGGGACATCAAGAGTCTCTGCAATGCATAATAACATGCATTTTTTCCAGAATTGAGCCTATGTTTAATTTCTTTGTGCATCTCATTCCTATTTGTGATTATTGTTCCTAGATATTTGAATTCGGCCACTTCGAAATTTCTCTCATTTGTCATTAGCTGTCCATTTCCATTATACAATGTATTTCTACGTGTGACCATATATTTAGTTTTATTGATATTTACTTCCAGACCTAATTTCTTAGTGTTACTCAATAGTGTGTGCGTGTTGGCCTTTAGTATCTCCTCTCTATCGGCCAATAGTACTACATCATCAGCAATCATAATTCTGACTCGCTGAATAATTCGGTTAGTTTACGCAGTTCCTGCACCATGGACTTTCATTCAATTTGTGTTTGAATACAGAGTTAGATGAAAATAATTGAATGTAGAGGTGGAGCAGAAATACTGGACATAGACAGTATGTCAACTTCCGATTACGTAAAAAAAACTGAGATGAATCAAAAAGTTGGCCGTGCGCCTGCGCATTGGAGTAATGCCATGTCTCCCACGTAGCAGATCCGGGTTCAATATCACTCAACTCTGTGTCTCTTTAATGTTATTTTCAACTCCAACACCTGTTATCATACTCTTCCTTCCATTTATTCAATCCACTTTGAAGCATCATTTATGTCTTCACGCTCAGATAGACACTTCCATGCAGTAAGTTGCAGCAGCGATAAAGACAGAACAGTGCCGATAAAGAACATCTCCCTAGTTTTTTTTATCTATAAACACTTGTGTGTATTTTGATTGAGACTTCAATCCGCATTTTAAGGGTGATTATTTATTTCCTATATTTTGGTATAATACAGAAGTATCTTGTATAGAATCCTTCATCTGTTTTTATAGAATTTTATTATTATGGCATTTAGGCCCTAGTGTAGGCGTAAAATCCCCCCCCTAAATAAGACTGTAGGGTTCGGGGGCACGCCATAGCGTAGTGGTTAAGGCACTGCACTACAAGCCGGAAGTCCAGGGTTCGAGTCCCGGTGGGGTCAGGATTTTTAAACTGCCCCAATTCTTCTGGCGGCACTATGACCCTGGGGTCGACTCAGCCTCTAACTGAAATGAGTACCAGGCGCTTGTTCTGGGGTAAAGGCGGCCGTCACGCAGGGCTGACAACCCGGCTGACATCAAGTGCCGATTGTCAAGAAAAAGTGGGAGCCTTAACCTCCTACTACCCCAAAAGGCCTCCTGAGGCCTGTAGTGGGATCACTTTACTTACGTAGGGGTTTTCACGTCTGGAAAATATCATTGCTCTTATGGGGCAGTTCATTATAGTAAACGTGTCCTTTTATCTACTTCTTCCTTCCAAGTATTAGGCCAAGGCCTGTTACGATCCTATAGAAAATTTTCCCTCCAGCGTTTCATAGGACGGCCCAGTGTCCTTTTATGTGGAATGTATTTATTAGTTAAGTCAATGTAATAAATAATTAATCTACATATCAATAAAACTAAATATATGGTCACACATAGAATGCATTATATAATGGAAATGGACAGCTAATGACAAATGGACAGCTAATGACAAATGAAGGAAATTTTGAGGAAGTGGCTCGATTCAAACAGGAATGAGATGCACAAACAAATTGAATATAGGTTCAATTCTGGAAATGAATGCTATATGCATTGCAGAGACTCTTGACGTCCCAACTAGTTAAAAAATCGTTAAACTGAAAAATATATAAATGGTTATTTCTACCAGTTATATGGAGCAAGGAGATTACGAGTATTTCAGAAAAATTGTAAGGAAATTTTTGGACCAAAGAGAGATAACAGACATGTGAATGGAGAAGACCTACGTAACAGTGAACTACATGGTTTTTATAGGAAGCCAGATACAGTAAGATGAGTTAAGTCTCTTAGACTGCGATGGACAGGACATGTTGCACGAATGGGGAATGAAAGACGTGCATGGAAGCTTCTTGCAGGAAAGGCAGAGGGAAAACGCCCAGTTGGTAGACCAAGAATGAGGTGGGATAATAATATTAACTATGATTTGAGGGAAGTAGATTATACAGGAAATGATTGGAAGACATTAGTTCAGGATAGGGATGTATGGAGAGCTATGTCCACGCGGCCATGAATCTACGGGTTCGATAGTGCCAGTGAGTAAGTAAGTGAACATGTCCTTTTATGCGAGATTAATTTATTAGTTAAATCAACTTATATAAATAATTAATATACATATCAATAAAACTAAATATATGGTCACACGTAGAAATGCATTATTATAATGGAAATGGACAGTTAATGACAAATGAAGGAAATTTTGAGGAAGTGGCTGAATTCAAACATGAATTAGATGCAAAGAAATTGAACATAGGCTCAATTCTAGAAATGCATGCTATTATGCATTACAGGGACTCTTGTCGTCCCAACTCCTTTCAAAAATCGTTAAACTGAAAATATATAAAACAGTTGTTCTACCAATTATGTTATATGGATGCCAAACATGGACTCTTACTTTAAGGGAGGAAAGGAGATTACGAGTATTTGAGAATAATTTCTAAGGAACATTTCTGGACCAAAGCGAGATGAACAGTCGGATCATTGCAGAAGACTACATACTACAGGGCCTTTATAAGAAGCCAAATATAATAAGAACAGTTAAGTTTCGTAGACTGCGATAGGCAGGACATGTGGCACGAATGGGGAATGAATGACGTGCATGGAAGCTTCTTGTAGCAAAACCAGAGGGAAAACGTCGAATTGGTAGACCAGGAATTAGGTCGGAGAATCAATATCTAGTCTTGATAATGTTAGCGTCGCTTTACTATTTTAAAATTTAGATTGTTGATTTGAGAATTAGAACGAACCAGGAATTGAAAGAATATATAGGGGTTTAGATCTGGTAGCAGAAATTAGAAGAAAGAGATTAGGATGGGTAGGACATGGGTTGCGGATGGAGTAAGAAGGAAGAAGAAAGGTTGGAAGACAAAAACTAAGATAAGGTTGAGGAAGGCTTAAGGCAACTGAAGTTAAAAGATAGAGACAAAAAGCTAGGAATAGAGAAGTATGGGCAGATGTTATGAAGGAGGCCAAGGTTCTAAGAATACCGTAGAGCCAAAAGAGGAAGAAAAAGAGGGATAAGAAGATGATTTGGGTTTTATTTACAATGTATAATATAATTTTATTATCAACTATAATATTCTATTTATTAATGGACTAGTGGCTGTGCTCCTTGCCTCTGGTCCCGAGAGTCGCGGGTTTCAAACCCGGCCGGGGTCGATGGATTTTTTAGGACGGAAATCCAAGGAGTAAGTCCTCCGGGAGGGACTTAAGCCGTGGGTCCCGAGTCTGAAGATTTTCAGGCTCGTAAAAAATCCTTAAGCCTGAATGAAAAGGCCTCTAAGCAAAATTTACCGAATTTTCCCGTCCTAGTACTACCTTGGTTTCCTAGATTCAGTATGAGCAGAACGCTGACCACGTTCCACTCAAAATGACATCTATACGAAAACAAGTGTAACTAAATTAATATGGTTCAAATTCCTCCCTGTAGGGGGAGAGCGCCTAAATCTCTGTAAAGGGAAACATAGGCTTACAATACAATAAAAAAATACTTGCTTACTTACTTACTCACTGGCACTATCGAACCCGTAGGTTCATGGCCCGCGCGGACATAAGCTCTCCATAAATCCCTATCCTGAGCTAATGGTTTCCAATCATGCCCTGTATAATCTACTTCCCCTCAAATCATAGTTAATGTTGTTCTCCCACCTCGTTCTTGGTCTACCAACTGGGAGTTTCCCTCTGGCTTTCCTACAAGAAGCTTCCATGCAAGTCTTTCATTCCCCATACGTGCAACATGTCCTGCCCATCGCAGTCTACGAGACTTAACTGTTCTTAAAATATATATGTAGTCAATCTGCCCATTTCACCAATTAATGTTTTAAAATGGTCAACAAGTTTCTACAGCCAAGCTGTCATTCTCAAGACCAGATATTGACTGAGTCAATATCTGGTCTTGAGAATGACAGCTTGGCTGTAGAAACTTGTTGACCATTTTAAAACATTAATTGGTGAAATGGGCAGATTGACTACATATATATTTTAATATTATATCACCAAGAAGATCACTTGTGTATTAAATTAACTGTTCTTATTATATCTGGCTTCCTATAAAGACCATGAAGTTCATTGTTATGTAGTCTTCTCCATTCACCTGTCTGTTCATCTCTCTTTGGTCCAAAATTTTCCTAAGTCCTTATTCTCAAAACTCGTAATCTCCTTTCCTCCCTTAAAGTAAGAGTCCATGTTTCGCACCCATAATATAACTGGTAAAAATAATAGTACAATAAAAATACAATTATAAAATTATTTGCCTTGGTATGCCAGTTTCCTCAATTGTTTAAAATAATTAAAACATTATAGGCCTTTCGAGAGCAGTCCATCGTCAGCAGAAAGTTGCTCGCTGCTACTATTCATCTAGTGACTCCCAGTATTTACTTTTTATATAATCCTAACAGAATAGAACCACCGCGTAAGCAATATTACTGAAAATGTGTGTTTTTTTTTCGAAAACAAACGGTCGAATGACAAGTGGGAACACCTTTGAATCGTGTGTGCGGTGCGGTTTCATATTACGCAAGTAGGTCACATAGCGGTAGATAAAAGGCTTGGGTGTGTTGTTTTAAAACTTAACAAATACCTGCGGCCATTAAGAATTACTTCTACTTCAATACAACAATGTGCTAAGTCACATAAATATTCAGATATTGTAAAATACGTTCTGAAACACAACATGCCACTTTTGCACCCAATATATTTCTATCAGCCATTATCCTTTTTTTTAAAGAAATATTAGTCATAATATATTTAAAGATCTCAGTATTTATAAGAAGATTGTTCATAAAGTGTTGGTTTTAACATTTTATATGTCTCTATTTGTTTTAGATTTTTTGTAATAAGTATGCCATAGTAGTAGTAATGGAACTTATTACTGCATAGGCCTATTTTTTATTGCGAATGAAGCCCATGTAGGAGTACGCAAAGTACTTAGAGGCGTTTCCTTTTGAACCCAAATTTTCTTTTCATTCTTTTGCTATGAGCTTGTTTTCTATCATCTTTCCAAGTTGTTCCAGTTTTTTTTGTTCTTCGATTTGTCCTCTTGGTCAATTTGCCACTTATTCACCTTTAATTCTAAAATATATCTCTGGTTTGGGATATCTTTCTTTAGTAATTCCTGCCAATTTTAAGCCTTTTGACTTCATCAATCCACTTCATAGTATCCACTGGAGCTTGACTTCTGTTTTCATAGAATTCTATTATCTTTTTTGTAAGCCTACTTGAGTTTATTCGTTTAATATGACCATAAAATGTTAACCTTCGTTTTCTAATATCACTATGAATGTCTGTATATATTTTTTATTTCCTTTTAACTTCTGAGTCTAAATGCTTCACCTATGACTTGTGGACCTAAAACAGGCCTATTTATTATTATTTCTATTTTATAGTGTTCTGCTCTTTGGCAGGTCTTTCACTGCAATCATAGCATTTTCATGCTATGCTTTGCAGCTTTACTAGGGAATTATAGGTGTGGTACCTTCCCGTTGCTTTCCACACCGGTGATATGATGATAATGATAAGGATGATGATGATGGCCGGATGATTTTCGGGGATCGTTGAGTCCTAAGCTTCCTGACATTTGTTCTTACAGGTGAGGAAAAACCCCGAAAAAAAAAAACCTCATCTAAGAGCCTGTCTTGACCGGAATCGAACAGGAGCCCCCTGCGGGACAAGGAAGTAATGTACGCTAACTGAGACCACATGGTGAAAACTATCGTTAATATTATTTCTAATTAAATCATGAAAGATTGGCATGCTACGATTATTCGTTAAGCCTAGAAACAATTGGATAAACTTGGGTAAGATTTGTGGACAAAACGCGGAAAATAAGAACTACACTCATTCACGAATAAATATGTTAACAAATTGCAAATACCATTAATTCTTAATAATTCTACATAACTAACTTAATGTATAATGTAACTGTATTGATATCTAATTGTGATATTATTGTGTTTTCTTTTTTTTGTTTTAAGTATATTATTACCAAACATCAACTTATTGTAACGGACTGTTAACAGCACGTACGGCTTACTGCCCGTGCGACCCATATTTGTAAATAACATTGTATGTATTATTGCCTCACTCTGATGGTTAACCGTTTATATAAAAGCGGGTGCCGCGCGGCAATTTTGACATGCGGTGTTGTCCGTTTCTCATAGCGCTATGGGCGTTTATCACACAAGGACAGAAGACATTGATTATTTATGTTATTATTTAATTTCTATTTATTTGGTATTGTTTAACTTTTAAGTAAAATTAAAATTATAAATAAGAATAATAATATAATAATAATAATAATAATAATAATAATAATAATAATAATAATAATAATAATAATAATAATAATAATAATAGCTTTATTTTACCTGGCAGAGTTAAGGCCTTAAGGCCTTGTCTACCACTCGACCAGGTTTAAAAAAATACAAACAAAAAATAGTCTTAAATCTAAATTACAATATATATATATAAAACGATTACAAGTTATGAATACGTATTTATTTATTAAATAATTTAATTCCAACATTATATAGCTTGTAGGTCTACATAAAATTAATATTCATACAGCATCAAGCTGAAAATATTATTATTATTATTATTATTATTATGTTCGGTCTGAAATATTTTCCCCTGGCCGCCATATGTAATCACGTATATATTTAACTGATACAATATGTAGTTATTGTATTATTATTGAGCTACATATCATAATAAATCACTGTAAATTATAGGCCTAATAATTAATTACGGTATACAATTTTTATAACTGGACCGACTGCTCCACGTTCCTAGTTTTAATTGAAACTGACGGAAGAAGAGCAATGTGGCAACATCATGGTAGTCGCGGCAGTCGAGATCTTTGTATTTTAATAACATATAACAGTTGCGGGGAAACAAAGCGAGCCGCTTGTTAAGCATCATAGTGAGGCAATAATATCTTACTTTTAGTCTAATAAAGTCCTTATGTATGTATGTACTATTATTTATTTAATAAATAAAAGTATCAAAGTTTTATATTATTTTCATATGTAATAACTGTTTCAATACACTGCACTGGGGCTATCTTCATCACACGAATGTCATAAATACATTTGTTTTCCACTTTGTGTAAAAAATTGTATTTATGACGTTCATTTGATGAAGGTACAGTGTACTGAAACAGCTGTTATGAATGTTAAATAAAATACATATTTATGAAAAAATCATACAAAACTTTGATAGTTTTATTTTTTAAATGTATCATGAATTTTCATCAAGTAAACACCAAAACAATTTGTTAAATCTATTAAATCTATTATTATTAATATTATCATTATTATTATTATTATCGGCCGCGGTGGACTAGTCGTTATGCTCCTTGCCTCTGGTCCCGAGGATCGCGGGTTCAAACCCGGCCGTGGTCGATGATTTTTAGGATGGAAAAATCCAAAGGACAAGTCCTCCGGGAGGGACTTTAAGCCGTGGGTCAAGAGACTGAAGATTTTCAGGCTCGTAAAAGAACCTTAAGCCTGAAAAAGAAGCCTGTAAGTAAATTTACTAATCTTCATCCATCCATATAATACCTTAGTTGCATACTAGATGTCTCATTGGGTCGGTATGCTGATATTTATTATATTTCTAGGGAAATAAGCGTAACAAAATTACATTTGTCTAGAAACTTCTACTAACAAAAAAAGAGAGGCTATGGCCGTAAAGGCGATAAGTTAGTAAGGTGTCCTGTAGGAAGACAGCTGTATATCCGTTTCATTTCAGTGTTGTCGTCATGGAGTCTCCAGTGTTCTTTTTTTAATAACAATTGTGATTCTGATGAAAGTTTCGATATTTTGTTAGTCTTTGTTTTAAAATTTGAGTTTATTATTATTATTATTATTATTATGGACCAAGAGAGATGAACAGACAGGTGAATGGAAGAAAGACTACCTGACAATGAACTACATGGTCTTTATAGAAGCCAGAATATAATAAGAACAGTTTAAGTCTCGTATAGACTGCGACGGGCAGGACATGTTGCGCGTATGGGGAATGAAGACTTGCATGGAAGCTTCTTGTAGGAAAGCCAGAGGGAAAACGCTCAGTTGTTAGACCAAGAATGAGGAGGGGAGAATAACATAAACTATGATTAGGGGAAGTAGATATATACAGGGAATGATTGGAAAACGTTGGCTCAGGATAGGGATATATGGAGAGTTTATGTCCGCGAGGCCATGAACCTACGGGTTCGATAGTGCCAGTGAGTGAGTAAGTAAGTAAGTATTATTATTATATTATTATTATTTTATTATTATATTATTATTACTATAATTATTATTACAATTACTATTATTATTATTATTACTATTATTATGATTATTGGGGCACCGCCGTGAGCGTGTGGTTAAGGCACTGAACTACAAGCCGGAGGGTCGAGGTTTCAAGTCCCGTTGGGGTCAGGATTTTAAACTGACCCAAACCCTCTGGCGGCACTATGGCCCTGGGGTCGACTCAGCCTCTAACGGAAATGAGTACCAGACGCTTGTTCTGGGGGATAAAGGCGGCCGTCACGTAGGGCTGACAACCCGGCTGACATAAAGTGCTGATTGTCTAGAAAAAAGTGGGAGCCTTAACCTCCTACTACCCCAAGGGCCTCCGGGCCTTATTGTGGGATCACTTTACTTTACTTATTATTATGATTATTACTATTATTTATATTATTATTACTATATTATTGTTATTATTATTATTGTTATTATTAAAGAGTGGGGAGCTAATGAACGAAACAGCTGTCGTCTCATTATTACGCAGACTTGACGTAATTAAGAATGTAGGAATTTTCATTAAAACTCAGTTCGCCTGGAGGGTGTATCACCCTCTGGAACCCCACAATGCCTGCTGCTATCACTACCGAACGCATCCGTCCGTCTTACAATACCGTATTTTTGTTTTTTAAAAAAAAAAGGGAAGGAAAAATCTCATGGAGCGGGGAAGCGAACCCAAGACAGTAAAGTTGAATATTCATATCCCATATCACACAGAAATAATGTTTCAATTATCGCTATTATTTCTAAACGTGTCCACCGCTGTGGTCTAGAGGTAGCGTGCTGCTGCTTGGCAACAGTGGGTGCGGGTTCGATTCCCAGTCGGGACAGGCTCCTGGAGAGCGGTTTTTTCGGGTGTTTTTCCTCGCCTGTAAGACAAATGTCAGGAAGCTTAGGGTCCAACGGTGCCCGAAAATCATTAAGCCATCATCACATCATAATCATCACTTTAAATTATCATCAACGTTCTTCACCGGTGTGGAAAGCAACGGGAAGCTACCACAACCTATAATTCCATGTCATATACCATGTTCACTTCTCGCAACTGGAAATTCCCTACCACAAGAAATAAGGGGCTGCCGGACATTGGCATTAAATTTATATTGGCTCTAACCTCGACTTCAGGTAAGGATATATATATATATATATATATATATATTAATTGGAGTTTCTCGTATAATTTTTCATATTTATATTATTATATTGTTATTATTATATTATTAATATTACTGTTATATCGCATAAAAATGTTGTTTGTACATGAAATTTACATGCCTACATTTAATGTATCTTTAACTGTTTATAATTAGTATAGTGTATATCTATATTTGTCAAATATTTATTTGTAGCTTGTGCTGGTTGAGTGGAAGAGAAGGCTTATGGCCTTAACTCTGCCAGAATAAATAAAGCAGTATTTATTATTATTATTATTATTTTATTATTATTATTATATTATTAATTATTAATTATTATTACTTATTATTATTATTATCATTATTGTCCACCGCTGAGGTCTCGAGGGTAGCGTGCTGCTGCTTGTCACGCAGCATGCCCGGGTTCGATCCCCGGTCGGGACAGTTTTTCAGGGTGAGGTTTTTATCGGGTTTTTCCTCACCTGTAAGACAAATGTCAAGGAAAACTTTAATGCCCAAACGGTCCGCGAACATCCATATAGCCATCATCATCATCCTTATCGTATCATCCTTCACCGATGTGGAAAGCAACGGGAAGCTACCACACCACACAATTATTAGTAAAGCTGCAAACATAGCATGAAAATGCTATGATTGCAGTGAAGGACCGGCATTCGGGCAGAATTACTATGGATGGATTATATTATTATTATTATTATTATTATTATTATCATTATTATTACTTATTAAAATTAGTAAAAATAGATAAAGAGGATAAAAAGAAAGTGATATTAAGAACAGAATAAATAAATGAGTAGGAATGAAGAAGTCTTATGGAACAGACATATAATCAGGAAAAAATAAGTTACAAAAATATATAATTCAATAGTGAGAAGTACTGTCACATACGGAGATGGAAATTTGGAAATTCAACAAAAAATTAAACACAAAAACTTATGTCGATGGAAAATGGATTTCTTGAGGAGAGCAAAAAAGATGTTCAAAATTAGACAAAATAAGAAATACTGTCATAAGAGAAAAAATGAATATTGCGTTGTTCAATAGTAGATATATATACGGTATAAGCAATTAAATTGGTATGGGCACGTACGACGAATGCAAGAAGAAAAGATTACCAGGAAAACATTGGAATGGTGTCCACCTGGAAGGAGGAGGAGAGGAGAGAACCTCGAAACTCGTGGATGCAGGAAATAAGAAATGGAATGAGGGCAAGGGGACTGGAGGACATGGATTGGATGAGAGAGAGACGAGTGGAGAAGAAAAAATTAAAACTTTAGGCACAGAAAGATGTGTAAACATTAAAATTCTGTATATAAATAAAATAAATGATTAAAAACTGCAAAGCATAGCACGAAAATGCTATGATTGCAGTGAAACATCTGCCCACGCGCAGAATTAGCTATACAATAGTGTAGAATTTCTAAAGTGATTGTACTAGGACAGTGAGACAAATGTGCGTATATTTACGCTACAGTACAGTAGGGAGGAAGAGAATGATTAAAGAAACATTATGTTCTAAAAAACGTAGTCCTTACTGTAAAAACTAATAACTGTTTTTTTCTGTATCGCGTACTGAAAAGCCGAACTTTCAGAAAAAGTCCGTCACGCAGAAACGAACGTCTAAAACTGAGCGAATCCCTCTACAAGTCTTAATTTATGATCCCATTTTCTGGGTTTACGGAATACTATTGTATTTCGTTAAAATGGAGAAACTCAAATTTCTGATGTCAAACTTATTTAAAATTGCCGGGAAAGCAGTAAAATTCATCAAACTATCCGACACACATAATCTTGACACTCGATCCCATCAGCACATTGTACCTTTATATCCCTCCTCATCACACTGTATATTATTCATTTACGGTCTCACTTACCAACAAACATGGAATTCCCTTCCGCCCTATGTCAGAGACTGTCAAACTATAACATCCTTCAAAAAACAAACTAAAGAATTATTAAATAAAAAACTAACTTATACACCTCACTGATAGTATTCTTTTAACAATTAATAAATTTAATTATTTATGAAAATAATATTAAGATTAACAAATATTTTCATTTGTTTTGTTTTAAATATTGTATAATCGTAAATTAGTTTTCTATATCTCATTATTTTCCTTGGTTTTATATATACATTAGACAGGGACACATTTAATGTGTCTTGATGGTATACATTTTATTATTAGTTTTAGTCTTAATTTTAACTAACATTAACTGGTTGCATTATAGATCGTAATATAATAGATATTATCTTTTTGATCAAATTTTTAGTTAATATTAGAGTTAACTGAGATTGTTATATTCTGATGTAATACATGTTTGTCCTGGTGAGTGGAAGAGAAGGCCACATGGCCTTAACTCCACCAAGCTAAATAAAATCTAATCGAATCGAATATCAAATCAGGGTGCATAATGATAAAATTTTGCATATTTGTATATTGCCGAATACTTTAACATAAATTTGAATATCTACCGATTCATTTACCATTATTTATTAAAAATATTACGGTTAATTAAATTGTATAGTATACATTGTGACGAAGCATACATGGCGGTTTAAGAGTAGGGCTAATAATAAAATTTTAATATCGGATTTCACGTAAACCCCCACTTCTAATGATCGGATTTCACTGATATTCGGGAAATGCCTTCCTTCGTTTATTTTTAATAACATATACTACTTTTCGTTGTGAAATATTGGAAATTGCGTAATCTAGGCGCGCATTATTAAATTTTAATTTCAGGTGAACTGCAACATCTAATGGTCCGAATTTGCTGGTTAACTAACTCGACCCTACTTGTTTTAATTAATTGCTATCTGCCAAGTTTGGTTTACATCAAGTAATAATTGCGGCTGCTAGACCGTTATCAGACACAAATTATATATATATATATATATATATATATATATATAAATTTTGGCCATAGTCAATTTTGATGTGTACTAAATAAGATCGGTAAGAAATATATGTTAAAAAAATTATTTTTTCATGGGAACAACCTCAATTAGTCATCCCTTCGAAATTCGCTAAAAGATAGCGGGGTAAATTCCGTGGTAACTGACGCAACTAACTAACTAACTAACTAACTAACTAACACTACTAACTAACTAACTAACTAATAACTAACTGGCACTATCGAACCCCCGTAGGTTAATGGCCGCGCGGACATAAGTTCTCCATACATTCCTATCCTGAGCTAATGCTTTCCAATCATTCCCTGTATAATCTACTTCCCTCAAATCATAGTTAATGTTATTCTTCCCACCTCATTCTTGGTCTACCAACTGGGCATTTTCCCTCTGGTTTTCCTACATGAAGCTTCCATGCCACTTCTTTCATTCTCCAATTCGTGCAACATGTCCTGCCCATCGGAACGTCTACAAAAGATTTAACTGATTCTCGCACGCCTCGTAGCGAAGTGGTTAGAGGACTGAGCTACAAGCCGGAAGGTCGAGGGTTCAAGTCCCGGTGGGGTCAGGATTTTTAAACAATGACCCAAACCTTCTGGCGGCACTATGGCCCTGGGGTCGACTCAGCCTCTAACGGAAATGAGTACCAGACGCTTGTTCCGGGGTAAAGGCGGGCCGTCACGCAGGGCTGACAACCCGGCTGACATAAAGTGCCGATTGTCTAGAAAAAGTGGGAGCCTTAACCTCCTACTACCCCAAGGGCCTCCGGGGCCTGTTGTGGGATCACTTTACTACTTTTTTTTAATATCTGGCTTCCTAAAAAGACTATGTAATTCACTGCCCATGCAGTCTTCTCCATTCATCTGTCTGTTCATCTCTCTTAGTCCAAAATGTTCCTAAGAACTTAATTCTCAAATTACTCGTAATCTCCCTTTCCTCCCTTAAAGTAAGAGTCCATGTTTCGCATCCATATGGATATAACTGGTAGATATGACGTAACGCATTTAATAAAACGAAGTATAAAAATAATTTTTTTAGCCTTCAGAGAGTAGGAACTATTTTCTCCTCTTCAAAACATTTATAAATAGATTTCAACCTCTTTAACATAAAATATGGAGTATCTATTTTAATACTTTGTACTTAAAATTTACTGTTTTATATCTGTAACTGACGTAACTGTAGAGTGAGAGTAAGAATAATAAATAATCTTTGTGAAGTTTTCAATTTTTATTCCAATACAGGAAACGTGAATGTAGTAAATATATACGAGGACTTTCGAAATACAAATTTTTGAGTTTTATGTCCTAATAAACTTTAGTCATAAAAAAAGTAAGTGACGTAACAATTAACACTTCTTTGTGTGTGAAAGAGTTTTAATTAAAATAAATAAAACCATTCTTTCTACGTATGAGTTTGTTCACTTTCTACGATACTCTGGGATGTAGGCACTTGAAAAATATTTTGAACAGTTCATGTAAAACTGCGAAACATGGACACTCACTTCAGAGAAGGAGAAAATAATTACGAGTAATGGGGAATAAAGTTCTTAGGCAAAATGTTTGGACTACAGAGAGATGAACAACGGAGGAGAATGGAGAAAACGGTAACTTACATTATCATTATACGAAACTATATCATAGTAACATTCACGAATTTAGGCCATTTGTTAACCTGTTTCCACCTCAAGAGAAACACCATCCAGAGATCTTTTGATTGGACGTCCTGGTCTTCTTCTTCCTGCAGGTTTGATAGCTTAACATTTGTTTGGTATCCTATGATCTTCCATTCGATGAACATGTTGCATCCATCTTGACTTATAATCAGAAATTTTTGTTTCTAAAGGTTCCATGTGTAATTCTTCTAAGATGTCTTCATTTTTTTGTGATCTAGTAGTGTGTAGCCTGCAGTCCTCCGAAGGTATCTCATTTCAGCAGATCTAAGTCTTTGTATATCCTTCTGTTTCGACGTCCATACTTCGCTACCACACACAGAGTTGGAAGAGCCTGTGTTTTTATACACTTTTAGTCTTGAATGTTTTTGGACTAACTGTGGCTTTAAGATAGCATTTATTAACCCAACCTAATTCTTTTAAAATTTGATATTTTTGTGCATTTACACAATCTTTTCTTTCTGTCCACCTACAGATTTTAGTATTGAACCTAGATATGTGAAATTATTACCTGCTCCAAAATTTTATTGTCAAGTACAATTTTACTTCTGCAGGATCTACCCTTGAAATGCGCTATAGAGTTCGTTTTTCTCCTCTGTAGTATATCTTGAATCCATATTCTTCTGTAATTTTGTTAATTTCATACAGACCTTTCTGCAGATTTATCTTTCTAAATTTACTAATTATTATTTGGATGTACGAAAACCTGATATATTCACTAGAGTTAAGTCTCTATTATACTGGCGACGGGGGCTAGGACGATGTGACTCCCAACTGGAATTGAAAGAGCAGCTGCGAAACTTATTGCAAGAGAAACCATAGGAAGAAAACACGCAATTTGGTAGAGACCAAGAATGATGTGGGGGAATAACAATCATGGTCTGATGAAAGTAACTTAATGACATGAGATGATTGGAAAATATTTAGGTCTCAACGGGATGTATGGATTAGTCTTATGTCTCGCGGTGGCCATGAATCTACGGGTTCGATAAAGGCAGTGAGTTAGTTATGATCCCACTTTGGAAAGCAGGGTAGAAAATAATTTAATTTCTATGTGTTCTAATAGCAAATTGTACGTGGAATTCTCTTCTGTCCCTTCCAAGTATTAGGCCAAGGGCCTGTTTAACATCCTATAGAAATTTTCCTTCTCCAGGCGTTTCATAGGGACGGCCCAGTGATCTTTCGTCCTCTTGGTAATAACTTATAAAACAGCTGTGGGGATCCGATTTGAACTCATTCTTTCACGATGCGTTTCCCAAATTAGTTGGTACTGTTTAATACATTCCAAAATTGGCGTAGTCTCAATTCTTTAAGATAGCGGTGTTACTTTTCCGATCCCATCGGTGTAACCCCGCTGTTCTGCGCAATGAATCTCATTTGCACAAGAACCGTTATTCTGCTTTCATGTTGTCTTTTTAGTGCCATGGCTTCACTACCATAGGTCAACCACGTGGAAATGCAGCAGCTGTTATTATTGAAACTAGCAACCTTTTTACACGAGATCGTTAAAAACATGTATTTTATTGCATTTAAGGTTGCCATGGTACGGAAATAATCGGTCAAGGAAGGTATTTATCGACGACCAGATATCTAGACATTTAATCAATTGATAAGACACACATCATTGTCCTGCACATAGAAAATTAGAAATGAAGATATAAGAAAGAAACAACTTAACTTAAAATCTGGCTCATTATCCATGCTCATTTGAAGCTTGCAAATCGATTCCAGTCTCTTAAAATTTCTCTCTCTCTTTAATTATGAAATCCTTAAAAAAATCCTCTTTTTATCCATTTTACAACCTTCATTCCTTATATATAGAGCAAGTTTCAGCATCAAAGTGGACAGTCCTGGTTTCTTTGTGGTTCTTTATCCATTCATGCATGATATAAAATCTATGCAAAATTGAGAGATTTTTTTTCTTTAAAAACTGGTTCCCGGAACTTGCATTTGAGGGTTTTTTTATATAAATTTTTATATCCAGCGCCATTTTATGAATCCCATATTGTTCCATCATATTAATTTGCTTTCGTAGGATACAATTTTTAGGCGCCATTCCCCTAACGCTAAAATATGAGCTGTTCCCAATTATCCCAATGCTATAAAAGTGGTAGCATACGTAATAGAGTAGTAGGAGATAAGGGGAGAAGCATATCAAGAAGGTAAAAGTGGCTCGTAAAAAAAGTTTACTCTGAATCTAAGTCACTCACATAGTAAATAAAAACTAGTTAATTAAGGGGACATTAGCGGTAAACTATAAATTCCGGACGTAGGCTACCCGTAAGCACACAATGAAAAAATTCTTTTATACAAAAGTTGTCCAACAATATATAGCAGTATTTATATACCCCTAACACTACTACTACTACTACTATAATATATATATATATATATATTCCCCGCCCCCCGCGTTTAAAACAATAACAATTTTATCATTTTTTACGGCACAATGATGGTCTTCAATTCGCTTCATAATTCGTTCTATCGTCTCTATTAGTCAACACTTCTTCCTCTATTTCCTAATCCTTCAAAGTTTCTTAATCCCTTGGAATCCATGTGTGATTTGATCTAACCTTTCCGTCTCGTTCCTGATCGTGTCGCATTCCATTATTTTCTTTGGTAAATAATCGTTCTTCCTCCATTCGCCTAATATGGCCGTACCATTGTAGTTGGTTTTCTTGGATATATTTTAAAATGAGTTTTGTACATTCATGTTCTCTTTTATAATTTCATTCTAAATTTTCTCTCTCATTGATATCCTAGCAGATCTTCTCCAATAATAGCAATAACAACACAATAATAATAAACAACAATACTATAATAACAACAAACAATAAAATAATAATAATAAAAATAATAAATAATAAGACAATTCTTAACAGAAGATCCAATCACAAGTAAGATAATACACAATAACCAATGCCAGAAACAAGTACAAAATTTGAACTCTGTAACTATCCTAATCAAAATGAAAAAGATGAGAACAAAAAAAATCACCAAATGTACACAAATCTTAGGAATAAATAATGATATATTAAAAGCTAAATTAGCCTAAATGACCATTGGCTGCAATAATACCTATATTATTAAAAGCTAAATAGCAACAAAAATCCACGAAAAAAAAATATATAAATTTTTAGCATTACCCCCCCTTTTATAAAGACGGAAGTGAGATTGGACATTAAGAAAAAAGAGACAGGAGCAGAATCAAAGGAAACGGGAATGAAATTTCTCAGAAGGACAGCAGAATAACACACATCTTTCAGAGTGGAAAAAAAAAAAAAAAAAAAAAAGAAATGTAAAGTCAGTAGATTGAAAAAACTCAACAGAGATAATAAAATGGCTCACTAGACCATGTACACACATGGGTGATTCAAGAATCCGAAAAATGATTGATGCAATATAAACCCAAAGGGCATCCTCGAACAGGAAGACCTCTTAAGACTGCTAGATGGGGCCAAAACAGGTCTACAAATGCTAAATCGAGACGGATGATGAAGATAATAATAATAATAATAATAATAATAATAATAATAATTTATTTAAGAAGGCAGAGTTAAGGCCATAAGGCCTTCTCATCCACTCAACCAGAAAATAATAAAATCACACTAGAATTACATACAGCACTCATTACAATTTTTTTAGAATATTAAAATATAGACTAAACAAAAGATAATGGAGAAGTCGTCTAACATTAGCTAATATTAACAAAACTTTGAAAAAATAAAATTAAGTAAGTGAAGCTTCCTAGTATTATTTACAAAATGCTGAATATAGTGTTTACGCAGTTAATATTTCTTGTGTGGAACTTATGATATCAGTAATTTGTATGTATACAATAAAAAATCATTCTAATTATTAATGGTTCAAACAAAATGGAAAAGGAGTTTTGGACCATCTGTATATGAATGTTCAAACTCACGGAACACTGCAGAAAACATTCCACGTAGCCGGAACCTTACCTGAAACAAACAAAAACAATTTTCGTTAGGAAAATCATGTAAATGGGATGTTAATATACCTAACAAGTGAAAGAGAAAAATCAGTATGATAAACAAACAAGGAGTGGTTTCCAAACAGTGATCTGGTAAAAACATATTCAAGGACATAATAACAAATTTTAAAGTCCCTACAAATATAAAAATTGTCGGTTCCATAGCACAACTGGTTAAATACTTGTGTCCAACAGTCGTGTATAGTAATTAATTATAGCGTTCATGGTGAACGAAACGGAGACACGAGAGTTTTGTGGAGATTTCTCCCGTTTAAAAGCTTTGGAGTCGTGGGACATATAATAATAATAATAATAATAATAATAATAATAATAATAATAATAATACAATAATAATAATAATAATAGATAATAATAATAATAATAATAGCTTTATTTACCTGGCAGAGTTAAGGCATTAAGGCCTTGTCTACCACTCAGCCAGATTTAAAAAATACAAAAAAAAAATCTTACATTCTAAATTACAATATAGGCCTACATAAAACGATTAAAGTTATGAATACAATACAATTAATATTTATAATGTATTTTGATTTTCTCTAAATTTAACGAATTAAATATGTAATATAAAACAAGAATATATAAAAAACAAGAGGAAAAGATTATTAATGACATAGGTATAAAATAAAAAATAAATAGAGAAAAATTAATTATTAGACAACAGGTAACTGTATAAGCGTGACTTAAAGTGTCAAGGGGCGGCAACCCCTGATATCTTGAGGAAGGAGATTCCAGGAGCGGGCAGAGGCTACGTGAAGGAAGTAGATGTAAAATAAATACCTACAAACTAACTACCTAACTCACTGGCACTATCGAACCCATAGGTTCATGGCCCGCGCAGACATAACCTCCCCATACATCCCTATTCTGAGCTAATGTTTTCCAATCATCCCCTGTATAATCTACTCCCTCAAATCATGGTTAAACCCCTGTATAATCTACTTCCCTCAAATATGGTTAATGTTATTCTCCCACCTCATTCTTCATCTACCAACTGGGGTTTTCTCTCTGGTTTTCCTACAAAAAGCTTCCATGTTCTACTTTCATTCCCATTCGTGCCACATGTCCTGCTCATCGTAGTCTACGAGATTTAACTGTTTATTATATCTGGTTTCTTATAAAGATCGTGTAGCTCACTGTTTGTAGCCTTCTCCATTCACCTGTTCATCTCTCTTTGGTCCAAAAAAATTCCTAAGAACTTTATTCTCAAATACTCGTAACCGTTTATCCTCCCTTAAAGTAAGGGGTCCATGTTTTGCAATCGTGTAATATAAGTGATAGAATAACAGTTCCGATATTTTTCAGTTTAACATTTTTGAGAGAAGTTGGGACGACAAGAGTCTCTGAAAATACATAATGGCACGCATTTCCAGAATTGAGCCTATGTCTTAATTTCTTTGGCATCTCATTCATATATGTAATTATTGTTGCCTAGGTATTTTAATTCAGCCATTTCTTCAAAAATTTCCCTAATTTGTATTAACTGTTCATTTCCATTTTATAATGTAAGATATATTATATATATATAATATATATATATATATATATTATATATATATATTAATTGGTGTTTCTCGTATAATTTATCATATTTAGATTATATTTATTATTATTTATTATTATCGTATCATTATTGTTGTTACCCTATAAAATGTTGTTTGTACGTGAAATTTACATTGCTACATTTATTGTATCTTTAACTGTTTATAATTAGTATAGTGTATATCTATATTTGTCAAATATTTATTTGTATTTCTGCTGGTTGAGTGGAAGAGAGGGCCTTATGACCTTAACTCTGCCAGAATAAAGTATTATTATTAATTATTATTATTATTATTATTATTATTATTATTATTAGTATTTACTATGAGGAAACAAATTTAGTTAATTGATTTTTACTTCCAGTCCCAATTTCGTATCGTTACTCAATAGAGTATGCGTGTTGGCCCTTAGTATTTCCTCACTATCGCCTCATAGTATGTACATCATCAGCATAAATTAACAGCTTATTAATAGCATTGAGTTATAGGCCTTCTTCCTCTAAAGACTTGATGGCATGCTCTAGTACAAAACTGAATAGTAGAGGAGATAGTGCACTTCATTGCTTTAACCCATCGAGAATTACAAAAGCATCCGAAAACTGTTTGCCTACAAGCACTCTCCTCTTTGTGCTATTCAGACACATTCGAATAAGTCTAAGAAATAAATGGAATCAGCTTATTATGTTCTTGCATTAAACATTTATTTAAAGTTAGGAAATAATTTACGCATTGGGGGGGGGGGGGTGGTAATACAAAATCATAACATTTCTGAGCCTTAGAAATAAGATGGAATATTTATAAGTAATCCTAAGAAGGAATGCAAGTGGAGATGTTTTGTATTTGGGTCATGTAATCAAGGATACTTAATGAATATCAGACTGGTGGCAGCGAGCTCAGAATCTCCGCTATCAAGAGATGAAATCTCTCACAAGAGAGGTCAACACAACATAAATCAGACATTCGCTTTGTTTATAAACTCAATTCTATGTTTCTTACGTAATGCGCACTTCACTTCTTTCCTCAACATTCCTAGAAAGCAGAGATTCCAAACCAGTCATCCGCAACCCGATAAGTATTATTATGATTATTATTATGATTATATTAAATTTTGAAGCGGAGGACAACAGAATTTCAGGGGAGACGAAAAGAACAATGGATTCAAGGAGTGCATAGGAGTAAGACGTCGAGAGGATTAACAGAGAGTGATGCAGAGAATAGGGATTTATGGAGGAGTAAAATTACAATGCGTTTTAGAAAATTACTATATTGTAGAGAAATTCCTAATTAAAGAAAAAGAAGAATTATATTATTATTATTATTATTATTATTATTATTGTTGAGAGCAAGAGCAGGATACCAAAGAACCGATAAAAAGAAAAACGAAGATATAAGAACAGAACTTAATATATTTAATCTCTGTGAAAGAATAGAATATTATCAAAATTCTTATCTTCAGCACGTATTACGAATGAATGAACAGCGCATACCAAGAAGAATGTATAATTATAAACCAAAAGGGAGAAGAATGTTGGGGAGACCATTGAAGAGATGGAATGATCAATTCGACCTATAATGAGATCGGAACAGGCCATTGGGCTTAATCCTTGTTGTTCTATATTATTATTATTATTATTATTATTATTATTATTATTATTATTTATTATTATTATTATTACTGTTTTTATAATACCACAAGGTTGTCATACTATTTTTCTGGAATTATCTCCTGGCATGGGCAGAAATGTAACTTAATTTGAGGTTTGGGCCCCTATATGGGGGAGTTACCTTACCCCGATGATATGATGGATGGTAAATGATTAAAAAAACAACACAAGAATCATTAAATAGAAACATTCCAAACTATGGGCGACCATATGAATAATTCTCTTTTTAAGGAAAAATTCCTGCTTTTTATCCGAGTATCAAACACAGGATCTCATGAACAGTTGTCAAAAGCCTTGACCACAGACCAGACTCTATATTATTATTATCATTATATTATTATTATTATTATTATATCATCATCATCATTATTATTATTATTATTATTTGTAGTAGTAGTAGTAGTGGATATTTCATGTGCTATTTTGAGCTTTGGTTGAGAAAAAAACTGCAGTATTGTCCTAAATAAAAATATATTATTCTTCTTCTTCCTTCCAAGTATTAGGCACGAGGCCTGTTACGATCCTACAGAAAATTTTCCCTTATGGGAAATTCTCGTATATTTACTTTTATTAAACATTCTTACTGGCAGTTATTTTCTTAAAATAAGCTTCGATGCACCGCTTTCATTACCCATTCGTGTAACATGTCCTGCCGACAGCAGTCTACGAGATTTAACAATTCTTATTATCTAGTTTCCTATACAGATCACGTAGCTCACTGTTGTGTAGTTTTCTCCATTCGCCTGTCTATCGCTATTGAGTCTAACAATTTTCCTAAGAACTTTATTCTCAAATAGTCGTAATTTTTTATCCTCCCCTAAAGTAAGAGTCCATGTTTCGCATCCATATAATATAACTGGAAGAATAACAGTTTTATAGATTTTCATTTTACGTTTTTTGAGAGAAATTGGGACAAGAGTCCCTGTATTGCATAATAGCACGCATTTACAGAATTGAGTCTTATGTTTAATTTTTTTTTCTCCATGTCATTTATATTTGTAATTATTGCTCCTGGGTATTTTTAAATTCAGCCACTTCTTCAAAATTTCCCTCATTTATCATTAATTACCCATTTCTATTGTATAATTTATATAATTAAATAAAAACAAAACTTAGTTTTATTTGATTTTCATATTTATTAAGATATATTCAGTGACAGCTGTTTCGGTACACTGTACTTTCTTCAGGCATGTTAACAAATTATGAATCGTGTTCCAACTGATCTAAGCAACAATACAACAATAATCTATTTCATTTTTTTAATTTAACAAAGGGGATTCATTCAAATCAAGTTGAGAATTTAACAGTTTATTGCTACTTTTCAATTTATTTATTTCTACAGCCTCCAAAAGGTCCAACTTCTTACCCTTATCACAAACATGTAAAATTTCAAAATTTTGGATCGAAACAATGATTAAATTGGAATAGGTGGTTAGCATATTTTGAATATTCTAAATTTCTGTTATATGCTCTCATGTGTTCCTTTATGAACAGAGATAAAAGGTCTACCAGTTTTTCCTCTATAGACATTGTCACATGTGCCACACTTGAATTTATATACATCTGATAATTTTTATGTTTTTATTTTGGTTTTATTGTTTTTTATTATATAATATTATAGGATAGACCAACTATTATGTCGATTCAGGGAATCAATTAAACTAACAGGGAATGGGAAATAGAAGAAGATATATGGATAAACAGACAGGAATGGAAAAATTTGTTGAAACAAATGTGTAGTTAACTGTGAACATGGGTACCGGAAAAATGTATAATCATTGTAAAAGCCGGAATATTAAAAAAAAAACATTATAATTTATGTAAGGTATTTCTATGTGTGAACATATATTTGATTTCATAGGATATTGATGATGATACAAGATTGAAAATATCAGTTAATGTAATATAATTGATATTTCAAATGGGGCCCCTTGATTCAATACATATGGGACATTGTTTCCTTGCTACACTCTTGTCTCTAGTGGGTGCTAATGAAAAACTGTATGTGAAGTCAATTTAAGTCTTGGAATAAAGGGTTGGTATTTATCCAGTGTTTACACAATAGAGTATTTTTTAAGCCACAGCAACACGTGTCGGAGATGAAAAGATTACTAAAGTTAACATGTGCGGAAAATAAAGTAAGTTAAAACCCCACACTGCAGTTACATTTGTCGCCAACAGATGGTAGTGGAGTGACAGATGCACGTGCACGCCCACTAATGTGCATATGGAAATGTGCACACTTCAGGGTTGTCCACACAAGAATATTACCAAATTTTATAAATGAAATATAAAAATTATATAAAGAACTACAATGAGAACAAGAGGACGGGGCACATGGAGTTGATTGGATAGGGACGAGTGGAGAAGGAAAATAAAACTTTAGGCACAGAAAGATGTGTAAAATCTGAAAAAAAAAAAGTCTAGACTTTTCTCTGATTTGCAGTAAAAGTGCATCAGTCTAAATGCAATTTCCTAAATATTATACCATATTATTGGCATTTGTTAGGACTATTTAACGAATAAAATTAAGCTGTTTATTCACAAATCATTGTTTAACTATAGTTATTTTAAAATATTTATATATTTAATGTAAACGGCGATGTTTGAAAACAAATGAGAAATGTGAGGTTATGTTCATTCACTGCTGCTTGATCATATTATTTATCGCCAAATAAGATCGCAATATTGTAAGAGTGCACGCAAGTGGAGAAAAAATGAAACACATCAAACTATATATCATAATCAACATTACGGGTTATTAATTTATTTTTTTAGTAAACAACTCAGTAAAATCAAGGAATCTTTTCATTGTTTGCTATATTCAATGTATTTGTTGGAGAAAAATAATGCTTTGACCTGTTCAGAACATTAAAAAGGTGGAGCTTTCTTTAATTCAAAAGCAGGAGCTGATAAAGAAAAAGGTGAAACACGACTGTCATTGGTTGTAAAACAACATTCATTGAAACGTGATTGGTCATTGTGGAATGAGTTAAATAGCAGTATTTAACTCTCGAAACGTATCACAGGGCCATTATAAAAATATCAAATTAAAACTATATAACATATCCTTCCAATTACACTGGTCAACATGATTTTTGTCTCATGAGTACCAATAGTTGTACTTAATGCAGTTTCTTATCGTGTTTTCAAATATGTATTCGGAATTTCTCCATCACCCACAGCTTTTTTATTTCAATTTCAATTAATGGATTTAAATTATTATTTTTTTAATAAATTTTTTTCGTCCATTTGTCCACTGTAAAATAAAACAAAATGAGCTAACTCAAACGGTTTCAGCTATGGAAAAGAGATATCAAGGCAAATGGAATCCTAATATGCTGGTCGATTATTGTTGGACCATCAAGAGGGATGCTCCACAGGCGAAATATAGCAGAAAATCGTCATTTCTTACTTTCTAGGTGAGTCCGAATGTTCGAATATTGTGTAGTTACAAATGTAGAAAATATTAAAGTGTTTGAAATTATAAATGCCTGTCTCTCGAAAACCTTGCGTGATGGAGAAAAACCGATATCATATTTGAATTCAGGAGAATAAATACTACCAGAATCACATATTCTTCTGAGACAAAAAAGAAAAGTTTATTTTTTGTTGCTCAGTGTAATCAGGAGGGAATAGGTTCAGAAAAAAAAACTAGTTGAGTGAAAGAGAGTGTCTTATGATTTAACTATTTAGTTTAAATAAATAACTCACTGGCACTATCGATCCCGTAGGTTCAGAACCGCGCGGATATAAGCTCTCCAAACATCCATATCCTGAGCCAACGTATTCCAATCATCCCCTGTGTTATTTACTTCCCTCAAATCATTGTTAATGTTATTCTCCCATCTCATTTGTGGTCTTCCTACTGCACGAATTTTATCTGGTTTTCCTAAAAAGAATTTTCATACCCCTTTTTCATTCCGCATTAGTTGCACATGTCCTGCCCATCGCAGTCTACGAGACTTAACTGTTCTTATTATATTTGGCTTCCTATAAAGACCATGTAGTTCATTGTTATGCAGTCTTCTCCATTCAGCTGTTTGTACGTCTCTCTTTGGTCCAAAAAAATCCTATGAACTTCTTCTTCTACTACTACAAGGTTTAGGCTATGCAGCCGGTTCCGGCGAAGTTAAAAGTGGAGTCCATCTTCTGCGTGGTCGGCCAACATCTCTTGTTCCTCTGGGATTATACAGGAAGGTTCTTTTTGTTATTCTTTCGTTGTTCATTCTCATTAAGTGTTCTGTCCATTTCTTATTATTTTCGCTGATTTTATCTTCAATTTTATATATATTTAATTCTTCTCGTATAGTTTCATTCCTTATTCTATCCGCTCTTGTGTATCCTTTCACATTACGTAAAAACAGCATTTCCGCAGTCTGTATCCTTCTTTTATCCCTTGATTTCATTATCCAATTTTCACTTCCATACAACAACAAAGAAACAGCCATTGTTTTATATAATTTAAGTTTCGTATCTTTCCTTGTTTTCCGACCTAAGGTTCTTTTTTATGGTTCCACAAATAGCCTGAAATGTATTTACTTTATTTTCTATATCTTTATTTTCTCTATAAGTTATATCACATCCTAAATATTGGAAATGTGATACTTGTTCTATTATTTTGTTCCTATGGACTTTATTATCAAATAAAATCTTTTCTCCTCCCTTAAAGTAAGAGCCCATGTTTCACATCTATATAATGTAAAAAGTAAAGTATTCCCACTACAGGCCTCAGGAGGCCCTTGGGGTAGTGGGAGGTTAAGGCTCCCACTTTTTCTGGACAATCGGCACTTGATGTCAGCCGGGTTGTCAGCCCTGCGTGACGGCCGCCTTTACCCCAGAACAAGCGTCTGGTACTCATTTCCATTAGAGGCTGAGTCGACCCCAGGGCCATAGTGCCGCCAGAAGGTTTTGGTCAGTTTAAAAATCCTGACCCCAGCGGGACTTGAACCCTCGACCTTCCGGCTTGTAGCGCAGTGCCTTAACCACTACGCTACGGCGTGCCCACCTGGGAAAATTACATTTTTATATTAATTATATTTTATATAACCTCGGATATGGAAAACATACAACAAACAAAAAAGTACTGAAATGGATACCTCCTGGAAAATGAAAATGTGGTAGACCAAAGCCAACGTGGATAAAGGAAGTCCAGGACAACATGAAGAGAAATGTGACAGAAGCAGACACGCAAGACCGGGAAGTATGGAAGAAAGAAATTGTATATTTTGGTTGAGGACACCTGTGTATATGATAGAAACAATCCTGAAATAATAAATAAAATATTTAGTTAATGTTTCTTGAGAGAAGTTGAGATGACAAAAGAGTCCCTGTAATGCATAATAGCATTCATTTCTAGAATTTAATTTCTTTCTGCATCTTATTCCTGTTTACAATAATTATTGTTCCTAGGTATTTAAACTCGCCCAATTCTTCAAAATTTCCCTCATTTGTCATTAAATAAATAAATAAGTAATAATTGAGGAGTGGAGGTGACCGGCTGGGGTCAACATCCTGAAGGACACACTTTGCTGGGTACAAAACATTTGAAGTGCGTGCACGCGCCCAACCTGCACAAAAACTCGACAATCTCTTAACTGCAATTACTGAACTGCCCACATTATCTAACTCTAAGCTTCTCCTTAGATATTTTTCACTTCGTCATGAAAAAAAAAAAAAAAAAAAAAACACGATCACGCATCTTTTGCAGCTCCAAGCATTGAGAGTTTTTATACGTCTTAAACACTATATATATGTTCTAATGATATGCTATAATTTTTATTTAACGCCATAATTTTAAATTATTGGACTTTGTGGGATCAGAATATCAGTTCTAAAAAACAAAAAACATACATTTTATTACAATGACTATTTAACTCATGCCCCAAATGGGACTCAATGGCCAATCACGTTTCAATGATTTCTGTTTTACAACCAATCAGAGTCGTATTTCACGAAATATTTATCAGTGTTATAATTACCATATTAAAGAAGGCTCCTCCTTTTTTACATTCTGAACAGGTCTGACCATTATTTTGCAGTGACTGAGCCTGTGAGAAATACGGCTACCACATTGTATATATAGTGCATGAATGTCAACACATGCCGCATGCGGGAGTTAAATAAAGATATTTGTAGCAATTTATTATACCACCAAAATAAAAATAAATAAACCACTGTTTGCACTTTCTTAAATGTATTTTTTCCCCGGTAACAATCCAGAAAAATATAATTGTCATATTTACATCATACGACATCAGAAATGAATTAATATACAGTTTGATGTGTTTCATTTTTTCACCACTAGAGAGAATTCTTACAATATTGCGTTCCTTTGGCAATAAATAGTATGACCTGGTTGCAGTGATAAACAAAAGAAGCAAATGAAGCGTACCTATCGCTTCTCATTTGTTTTCAAACATCGCCGTTTACATTAAATATATAAATATTTTAAAATAAATAAAGTTAAATAATGATTTGTGAGTAAACAGCTTAATTGTATTCGTTAAATAGTCCTAACAAATGCCACTCTTGATTTCCAAATTATCTAGATAAATTCACTCCTCACTTCGTGAGTCGTTAATTTATCGATAATTTGGAAATCACTCGTGGCATTACATATGACAAATATACAGCATCCAGGTTGATGTTTGATGCTGTAGCGAAGAATGAACTGCTGAAGATGGAACGGATGTCCTGAAAGCCCTACAGGCATAAAGGTCACATATTTTATAAGTTGAGGACGACGGATTTTACCTAAGAAGGTATACTTTAACTTACTTTATGACTCTCCACCTCAACGGTTTTAACAATGAATTTTATTAGTATTGACATGATATATTTAATTCGTTAAATTTAGAGTAAATCAAAATACATTATAAATATTAATTATATTGTATTTATAACATGTAATCGTTTATGTTTATTGTAATTTAGATGTAAGACTATCTTTTTTGTATTTTTTAAAACCTGGTTGAGTAGCAGACAAGGCCTTAAGGCCTTAACTCTGCCAGGTAAAATAAAGCTGCTATTATTATTATTATTATTATTATTATTATTCTTATTATTATTATTATACATGCCATATAGCTCACTATTATGAAGTTTTCTCCATTCACCTGTCTGTTTATCACTTTTTTGATTCAAACATTTCTCTAAGAACTTTAATCTAAAATACTTACTTACTTACTCACTGGCACTATCGAACCCGGAGGTTTATGGCCGCGCGGACATACGCTCTCCATACATCCCTATCCTGAGCTAATACCTTCCAATCATACCCTGTATAATCTACTTCCCTCAAATCATAGTTAATGTTATTCTCCACCTCATTCTTGGTCTACCAACTGGGCGTTTTCCCTCTGGCTTTCCTACAAGAAGCTTCCATGCAAGTCTTTCATTCCCCATACGTGCAACATGTCCTGCCCATCGCAGTCTACGAGACTTAACTGTTCTTATTATATCTGGCTTCCTATAAAGACCAAATACTAGTAATTGTTTTTCCTCTCTTAAAGTAAGAGTCAAATGTTTCGCATCCATATAATATAACTGGTAGAATAAGTTTTACATATTGGGATAAATAAAGTATCCGAGAAACGCCGGGCAATCAGCTAGTCGAAGATAAGAGAGATAAGAACAATTTTTAACTTGTGGCTAGTTCTAACGTACACAATGTTTATCATAAGTAATGCCACGAGTGATTTCCAAATTATCGATAAATTCACGACTCACGAAGTGAGGAGTGAATTTATCTAGAGAATTTGGAAATCAAGAGTGGCATTTGTTAGGACTATTTAACGAATAAAATTAAGCTGTTTACTCACAAATCATTATTTAACTGTAGTTATTTTAAAATATTTATATATCTAATGTAAACGGCGATGTTTGGAAACAAATGAGAAACGATAGGCACGCTTCATCTGCTTCTTTTGTTTATCACTGCAACTAGATCATACTATTTCAGAATATTAAAAAGGAGGAGCTTTCTTTAATATGGTAATTATAACACTGATAAATATTTCGTGAAACACGACTCTGATTGGTTGTAAAACAGAAATCATTGAAACGTGATTGGTCATTGACTCCCATTTGGGGCATGAGTTAAATAGTCAAACTAACACTTGCATGCAAGACATAGGCTATAGGAGGATTATAGCATAAGACCTGCCTGGTTATGACAAATGAAATAGTACAATGCCATATTGATGTATACAAAGTTGATGCGCGCGCATTATTCCAAGAACTTAGTAATGAGTCAATTACATCTGATTCACGTGAAATGAGATAAGCACAAGTATTTTAAACAAATCACTTGTTTATGTTGTAATTGTTACGCAGAAATGCCATACAATTAGAGTGAGTCAGCACAATATTATGATCAAACTCATTTCTGTGACGCTTCATTGTTATTTATGTTACAGGAACTAAATATCAGTTTTTAAAGGATGAATTCAGAAACTTCGAAACGAATTCATAAAACATTTTCAATCAACATAGAATAATAATAATAATAATAATAATAATAATAATAATAATAATAATAATCCGGTATCATGGCAGCTGCCGCCGTCTTCCGGAAACCAAAAGCCATTCCTCTCTGTCCATCCATTGATCTTCCTCCATTCCTCTGATATTCATAGCTGCTTGTACCCCTTCTATCCAAGTTTTCTTCGGTCTTCCTCTCTTCCTCCTTCCATTGGGATCCATTCCATAACAATTTTTGGCAATCTTTGCTCTGGCATTCTTTTGACAAATAATAATAATAATAATAATAATAATAATAATAATAATAATAATAATAATAATAATAATAATAATAAAAATAATAATAGTTTAATTATAGATTATGTAGATTTCCACGTTTACACATTTTCTGTGCGTAAAATTGTATTTTGCTTCTCCACTCGGCCTTATATATCTACTCCATATCCTCCAGACCTCTTGTTCACATTCCAGTTCTTATTTTTTGCATCCATGAGTTTCAGGGTCTTCCTTTTTTTTTTTTCTTCTCTTCCAAGTGGACACCATTCCAATGTTTTTCTGGGTAACCTTTCTTCTTGCATCAAGCGTATGTGTCCATACCAATTTAAATGCTTATATCTTGATTAAAGATGAGGCATTGAGCAAGTGGAGAGCTTCAAATACTTGGGTTGTACTATCAGTAGTAACATGAACTGCGGTCAAGAAGTAAAGCAGAGGATAGCAATGGCAAAAGAAGCTTTCAACAAGAAGAGAAGCATTTTCAGCGGACCTTTGGCAAGAGAAATAAGAAAGAGGCTAGTGAAGTGCTTTGTGTGGAGTGTAGCATTATATGGCGCGGAGACGTGGACATTACGACGGAATGAGGAAAAGCGACTGGAAGCTTTTGAGATGTGGATATGGAGAAGAATGGAACGTATAAAATGGACAGACAAAGTAAGAAATGAAGATGTGCTAGACAGAGTGGGAGAAAGAAGAACAATGCTGGAACTCTTAAAGAAGAGGAAAAGAAATTGGATTGGCCACTGGCAAGAAGAAACTGCCTGCTGAAGGATGCCCTAGAAGGAATGTTCAACGGAAGAAAGTTAGAGGCAGAAAAAAATACATCAGATGATAGACAATATTAAAATAAATTGTTTGTATGGAGATACAAAAAGGAAGCTGAGTCAAGGAAAGAGTGGAGAATGCTGAGTTTGCAGTGAAAGACCTGCTTTTGAGCAGAACACTATGAATATCTTATGTAACACTGGTCGACAAGGTTTTCTTCATAAGAAATCTGATTAGTGAATCTATTGCATTTTTTCATACTGAATTCAGATATGTAGTCAGACTTTTTTCATCAGGCACAGTTTTATGTGACAGCTACTTTTTTAAAATTGATTTTAGCATTCTCTTTGACCTGTCACAGGAACCTTTACCTTATATGTGGCGATTTTATTCAAGCTGTATTTAAGGGATGTCTCTGATGAGCACGGTGTGCGTTTTCTTCAGCAAATTTCCACAATGGAAAAGAGGTACCAAGGCAAGTGGAGTTCTAATATGCTGGCTGACTACTGTTGGACCAAGAAGACAGATGTTGAAGATGCAAAATATGCCCGAAAATCACTATCTACTACTTTCTAGGTAAGTCAGAATGAGTTAGAGTTAGATGGATTTTATTAAAAATTATAAAAAAATGTAAATGAATATCACAGAAAACTCTTGCCTGATAGGAAAAAACTGAAATTATATTTAAATTCAGGGTGAAAAATACTTCTAAAATCTCATATTTTTATTCTTGTGAAAGAAAAAAGATAATTTTTGTCGACCAGTGTAATCTACTGTTAAATATTTTATATTAATTTCTTCTTCTCTTCTTCTTCTTCACTTCACGGGCTAGGCAAATTGCCTGTTCCGCCTCACAGTTGTTCTGTCCATCTTTTCACTGGCCTTCCTACATTCCTTGAACCTCTTGAATTATAGTTGAATGCTGCTCTTGGTATCTTGTTACATTCATGCTTTCCACATGTGTAAACCATTTCTCTCTATATTCTCTGATTTATTCTTCCACTGGATACATATTTAACTCTGTTTCTTATATCTTCATTCCTTATCCGATCCAATCTTGTGCAGCCTTTTGTTCTTCTAAGAAAGTTCATTTCTGCGCTTTGTATTCTACTTTCCAATTTTTTGGTCATACCAAGTTTCGCTCCCATAAAGTAATGCAGGAACTGCCAATGTTTTATAAAACTTCAATCTAGTACCTCTTCTTGTTTTATTCTTTAATGTTTTATGTATAGTTCCGCATATCATTTGAAATTTCGACAGTTTCATATGTATGTCTCTTTCAGTTTTTGTGTTTATAGTAAAATTACAACCCAAATAATTAAAATTTGTTACTTGTTCGTCGTATGCCTTATTTTTAATAATATAATAATAATAATTAATCAATTGAGTTGATGTTTACTTGATGAAAATCCATATTTATTAATTAAATAAAAATAAAACGTAGTTTTATTTGATTTTCATATTTATTATATAATTCAGTTACTACGTTTTATTATTATTTAATTAATAATAATAATAATAATAATAATACTTTATTTATTCTGACAGAGTTAAGGCCATAAGGCCCTCTCTTCCACTCAACCAGCACAAATACAAATACATATTTGACAAATATAGATATACACTATACTAATTATAAACAGTTAAAGATACAATAAATGTAGCAATGTAAATGTCATGTACAAACAACATTTTATAGGGTAATAACAATAATGATACGATAATAATAATAATAATAATATAAATATGATACATTATACGGGAAACACCAATTAATATATATATCTTACACTGGATAATAATGAAGTCGAGTTTAGAGCAAATATAAATTTAGATTTCTTTTAAAAGATGCCAATGTCCGGCAGCCCCTTATTTCTTGTGGTAGGGAATTCCAGTTGCGAGAAGTGAAGATGGTATATGACATGGAGTGACGTGATGTCCTATGTTGCGGTATATTAAGCAAGAGACTATGTTGTGATCTTGTGTTTAAGTTATGATTTGAGGATAGATACTGGAAACGGGATGATAAATAATTGGGAATCGAGGTATGTAGGATCTTAAATAGGAGAATTAGACAGTGCATATTTCTTATTTTTCCGATTTTGAACGTCTTACTGCTCTCCTCAAGAAATCCATCTCCATCGACATGAGTTTTCTATTGAATTTGCATGCTTCAGCTCCATATTAATACATCGAATTCTAGCTTCTAGGCCTTCTTTATCCTCTAAAAATTTGATGGCATGCTCAAACTGAAACTAGAGGAGATAGCATCTCCCTGCATTAATTCATTGTGAATTATTTATATATATATATATATATATATGGTATGATAAGAAAAAATAAATGCCTGGACGGGATTCGGACCCGGATCTCTGAGTCTGTGCCTCAGTGTGATATCCATTACACCATCAAGCGAATCCAATTGAAACATTTATTTTTCTTATATATGTATTATATTCTACATTATTACTAGATGTCGCGAGAACTCGGTCTTCACTGCCATCTAGTAGCTGACCATAACAAGTAAGCAAATTAAGAGAACATTTTTACTTTATAGCAGTGACGCTTTATCGATGTTATAATTAAATATTTAACATTGAGCAATGCAAGCTTAATATGGTATGATAAGAAAAATAATATAATACATATATAAGAAAAATAAATGTTTGAATTCGATTCGCCTGGTGGTGTAATGGATATCACACTGAGGTTCGAATCCCGTCCAGGCATTTATTTATCTTATGATACCATATTAAGCTTGCATTGCTCAATGTTAAATATTTAATTATAACATACACACATAAATTACATTTGTATATTTCACAGATACAAGGCAAAATAAAGTTTAAATAAATAAATATTGTTTATATTCTGGTTGAAATGTTTCAGTTAATGTTAAATTATACAAAAATAATGTAATTAATTAGGAAGGGCTGAACACAGTAAATAAAACATATTATTAAAGTTTAAAACTCTATTTTTTTATACTTTTTAAAAAAATAATGGCATTTATAATTAAAATATAAAATAAACATTTAATTTTAATTTTCTCATTTGTAACATAACACTTAAATTTTATTAAAAATTGGAATTCCATTTTAAATACAGAGTAAAAGTAAGTACAGATTTTACGTACAAATTCCTTGAGATAGAACAGGCATTTAAAATGCCTTTTAGACTTTGGGTCGCAATCTCAGACACGGAATTTTACGTTTATGGAGAGATATGGAATTTTTCTGTCTTTATCTTAGTATAATCTCTCCCTTTATAGGTACTTTATTTGACCTCGCCATCTGGACCTTAAAAGGACATGACCTGTCGGGCGAGAATAAGTAACACTGGGTCATATACATACTTCACGATCACATAAAGACATGGCGGGCCTCCCTGGACGAGTAATCAGTACAATGCTGGGGCCACCCCTCAAACAACACGAACATTTAAAACAAGTCATACACTTTGTTATTCATATTAAACAAGGCGAATACGATCTTCTTCTTCTTCTTCACTTCACGAGTTAGATAAATTGCATGTTCTGCCTCACATTTGTTCTGTCCATCTTTTCACTGGCCTTCCTACATTCCTTGAACCTCTTGGCTTATAGTTCAATGCTGCTTTTGGTAATCTTGTTACATTCATTCTTTCCACATGTCTAAACCATTTATCTCAGTATTCTTTGATTTTTCATTCTATAGATATATATTTAACTTTGTTCTTATATTATATTTCAAAAGAAAAATATACGCCTAGACTGGGGTTTGAACCCAGGACCTTTGAGGCCTAGGTAGTTCACTTGGAAGAACATTGACATAGAGAGTCAAAGGTCCTGGGTTCAAACCCCAGTCTAGGCGAATATTTTTCTTTTCAAATATAATTTGTCCATCATTAAGATGTTTAAAAACGAGTAATAAAACCATCTGTTCTTATATCTTCATTCTTTATTCGATTCAATCTTGAGCAGCGTTTTGTTCTTCTAAGGAAATTAATTTCTATGCTTTGCATTCTACTTTGTAATTTTTTTTGTCATTACCAAGTTTCACTCCCATAAAGTGTTACCCGTTCAAGGAGTAAGCGCAGTTGTTGACAGAGGGCACTGCAGTCGTGTTTATGCAGGAATAGACCACGTGACACTATGAGTGCAGAGGGGAATGGGACGTGGGACGCTGACAGTGCAGGTCTACTAGAAAGTATTGTTAGCGGTGCACATTGCAAAATGTAAATTATCTTTCTGCCTTGTGAATTAATCACTTATCTTGGAGACTTCTAGGCGTCTCCATACTTATACAATACAAACGTAGGTCTACAATACAAATTGTTGTATTGACACTAAATCGCTGTTCAAGAGCAAACGATGCGGTTACAAGTGCTATTAAAAGGCAACTGTGATTCTTTGTCCACTGTACACTGCCTTATATTACGTCACATATATCAACAAGCAGTGTTTCGCGATGCGTCCGCTGCAGAGATATTTTGAATGACTAATAACGCCAATGTTTTATAAAACTTCTATCTACTGTCCCTTCTTGATTTGTTCTTTAATGTTTTATGTATAGTTCCGTGTACCATTTGAAATTTCGTCCCATTCAGTGTTTGTGTTTATAGTATAATTACAACCGAAAGAATTAAAATTTGTTACTTGTTCCAGAGGTTTGTTGTCTACTATGCTTTTTTATCTTATAAGGCGAATATGGTATTGGTGATAATTATGATAAAACTAAATATATGGTCACACATAGAAATACAGACATAATGGAAATGGACAGCTAATGGCAAATGAGGGAAATTTTGAGGAAGTGGCTGAATTCAAATACCTAGGAACAATAATCACAAATAGGAATGAGATGCACAAAGAAATTAAACATAGGCTCAATTCTGGAAATGCGTGCTATTACGTATTACAGATACTCTTGACGTCCCAACTCCTTTCAAAAAACGTTTTAAACTGAACATATACAAAACTATTCTTCTACCAGTTATATTATATGGATGCGAAACATGGACTCTTACTTTAAGGGAGGAAAGGAGATTACGAGTATTTGAGAATAAAATACTTAGGAAAATTTTTGGACCAAGGAGAGATAAACATACAGGTGAATGGAGACAACTACTTAACAGTGAACTACATGCTCTTTATAGGAAGCCAGATATAATGAGAACAGTTAAGTTTCGCAGACTGCGATGGGCAGGACAGGTGACACGAATGGGGAATGAAAGAGGTACATGGAAGCTTCTTTTAGGAAAACCAGAGGGAAAACGCCCAGTTGATAGATCAAGAATGAGGTGGGAGAATAACGTTAACTATGATTTGAAGAAAATTAGATTATACAGGGGATGATTGGAAAACATTGGCTCAGGATAGGGATTGTATGGAGAACTTGTGTCCGCGCGGCCATGAACCTGTAGGTTCGATAGTGCCAGTAAGTATTATAAAGATGTTAGTGACAATTTGAGCCTGAATGTTCCTGTTTCTTACAGGCGAGAAAACCCCGAAAAAACTGATAAGGGAATTAATTATCAGAATTATAATAATTACCTATCCACCCTATACTTATAATAAAAGTAGGATTGGTGGTCCAGTGGTTATGTACCTTGTCTCTAGTCCCGAGGGTGGCGGGTATAAACCCGGCCGGGGTGGATGGATTATAAGGATAGAAAAATTCAGGGATCAAGTCCTTCGGAAGGGGCTTTAAGTCGCGTGTACCGCGTCTGAAGAATATCAAGTTCGTAAAAAGAACAACAAGACTGAATAAAAATGCTTCTGTGCAAAATTTTAATTACTATAAACTTTATTGCGTTATTTGATCTTACTTTTATTACTGTTTAGTTTGGGCTAATAAATCGTTTAGTGTCTAATAATATTATTGTGAATTTTGTATTTGAATTTATTTGTTTGTCATGGTGAGAGGAAAATAGGACTACATCAGGCTAAATATATATAATAAGGGGAAAATTTTGAGTATTTACACCCCTGAATCGGTCTCATATGACTCGACACGTCGCGCAGCTGTCCGGATGCTGGACCTTCAACTGATCCCAGCTGCTTGCTCGTCTTACAGTCCAAGGTTCGAAACTTTTTAAAGTTACGTCTTTACATATCATATCCATCCATCCACAGTAAATCTGCCCGAAGGCAGGTCCTTCACTGCAATCATAGCATTTTAATGTTATGCTTGCAGCTTTACTAGGGAATTGTGTAGGTGTGGTAGCTTCCCGTTGCTTTCCACACCGGTGAAGGATGATGGTGATGATGATAATGGTAATGATAAGGATGATAGTGACAGGCCATATGATTTCGGGGACCGTTTGGGCCTTAAAGTTTTCGTGACATTTGTCTTACAGGTGAGGAAAAACCCCGATAAAAACCTCAACCAGAAAAACTGCCCCGACCGGGGATCGAACCCGGGCCCGCTGCGTGACAAGGCAACACGGTACGTCGAGACCACAGCGGTGGACTACATATCATATGGAGGGCACAAAAAAAAATATTTTTTTGTTGAAACCTACTTTTAGATGTTCAACTTCCTTACTTAGATGTCAAACTTTTAAGGTAAATAAAGTCTTACATAAACTGTATCTCTCAGTTTCGCACTTCTTAATTAATAGTGCTTTCCATGGAAAAAACAATGGCACCTAACACTACAATTCACAAGCAATTGATTCATCTGGTTATATTACTACACGCTTCATATGTAAAGTAGTTGCCGCGACAGACCTAAAGGGTCCTTGATCTACCCAACTGGCTGCTGGCCTCACATCCACATATCAATCCAATATGTGCACGACCATCTAGCTAGTAGAGGGTTGACATGTTGACAGCTAGAAAGCCACTCTATGAACAGATGGCGTGACCAGTTTTAAACAGACCAAAAGGCCTAAACCTTGATGTCGATTATTATTATTATTATTATTATTATTATTATTTAATATTAGAAAATCAAAAAGGGTATATTAGAGAATATGATGAATTAAAGTATCTGGGAGTAAAAATAGATAAAGAAGATAAACAAGGAAGTGATATTAAGAACAGAATAAATAAAGGTAGAGCAATAACAGCAATGATGAATGGAGTCTTATGGAACAGACATAACCAGGAAAAATAAGTTACAAATATATAATTCAATAGTGAGAAGTACTGTCACATATGGAGCTGAAGTTTGGAAATTCAACAAAAACTTATGTCAACGGAAATGGGTTTCATAAGGAGAGCAGCAAGATGTTCAAAATTAGAAAAAATAAGAAATACAGCCATACGAGAAAAAATGAATATTGGAAATTCAATAGTAGATTATATAAGACACAAGCAATTAAATTGATATGGGCATGTACGACGAATGCAAGAAGAAAGGTTAACCAGAAAAACATTGGAATGGTGTCCACCTGTAAGAAGAAGCAAAGGAAGACCTCGAAACTCCTGGATGCAAGAAATAAGAACTGGAATGAGAAAAGAGGACTGGAGGACATGGAGTGGATGGATAGAGACGAGTGGAGAATGAAAATAAAACTATAGACACAGAAAGATGTGTAAACATCAAAGTCTGTATATAAATAAAATAAATTATTATTATTATTCACTTCACTGGCTAGGCAAAATGCCTGTTCCGCCCCACAGTTATTCTGTCCATCTTTTCACTTGCCTTCCTGCATTCCTTGAACCTCTTGGCTTGTAGTTAAATGCTGATTTTGATAATCTTGTTACGTTCATTCTTTGCACATGTCTAAATCATTTTTCTCTATATCCTTTGATTTTATCATTTAATGGATATATATTTAACTCTGTTCTTATATCTCCATTCTTTAACCGATCCATTCTTGTGCAGCCTTTGTTCTTCTAAGGAAGTTCATTTCTACGCTTTGTATTCTACTTTGTAATTTTTTTGGTCATTACTCAAGTTTCACTCCCATAAAGTAATGCAGGAACTGCCAATGTTTTATAAAACTTCAATCTAGTATCTCTTCTTGTTTTGTTCTTTAATGTTTTATGTATAGTTCCACATATCATTTGAAATTTTGACAGTTTCACATTTACGTCTCTTTCAGTTTTTGTGTTTATAGTAAAATTCTCTTCTTCTTCATCGGCTTTCCCCACTTATAGGTTTGCCGTCTTCAGTTTCCATTCCCAATCTCCCTCTTCCAAATTCCTATCATCCATTATGATTCTGACATAGGTTTTCCATTTCCATCTTGGTCTGCCACGTTTATTTCTTCTAGGGGGTGTGACCATTGGAATATATGTTCGGCCGTATAGTAAAATTACAACCCTTACTTTTACTTACTTTTGAGGACCTCTCACTTTTCAGCGGTTACTCTGTATTCCCATTCGCCATTCTTGCCGATCACGCCATTCATCCTCCTCCAGACCTCGGTCGTTCATCAATCTATGGCTCTCTCCTCTCCAAGTTGTTCTTGGCCTGCCCCGTTTCCTTCTACCAGAAGGTGACCATTCCAAAAGAGTTTTGGGCCAACTATCATCCTCCATTCTCCTGACATGGCCATACCACTGAAGAGCTCGTCTTTCGATCCTTTCCACCACTGTCTCCTCCATATCCATCATCTGCCTCACTTCTTCATTTCTTCTTCTTTCCAACCTGGACACCCTGGCACTGCGTCTTATTCCATCCATCTCCACTGCCAAGGTCTTAGTTTTTTGCCCCTCTACCCACGTCCATCCCTCAGCACCATAAGTCATTATGCTTTCCACAACAGATTTCAAAATCCTCTTCTTCGTGTGGTTTGACATGGTCCTACTCCACAGTACTCCATTCAACATTTTTATGGCTCTTCGTGCTTGTACTAACCTGCTATCTACTTCAGCTTTACAACTCCCTGATTCATCAATAAGTGATCCCAAATATTTAAATTTTTTAACAGCTCTAATAATTCCTTGGGATAGGGATATATCTCGTCCACTTCCTCCTACTACAAGATATTCAGTTTTTTCCATGAAATTACAACCCAAATAATTAAAATGTGTTACTTGTTCCAGTGGTTTGTTGTCTATAATGATTTTTGATCTTATATGTTCTCTTCCCCAAAATGTCATTATTTTCGTTTTTTCCTTGGCATAACTGATTTAAATGATATTATTATTATTATTATTATTATTATTATTATTTCGAACATGAATCTTTGAAAAAAATATAGGTACCTAATCATTTAATGAAAACAAAGGTCTAGTTTTTTTACATTCTCTCGTCATAAACATGTTCATATTAACAATTGAACATAAAAACAGGAAAGGTCGGGATGTAATAATGGTATATTTTAACAGGCGACAAATAATACTGTATAATTAAAAACCAGCTAATCCACCCTCCGGCAGAGGGTGTGTGTGTGCTAGAATCAAATCATATTACATACTCTGCTTTAAAAAAAAGCTCATTTGACATTATACCATCACAAGGGGGTAGGTGGGGGTGAATCGATATTATCTGGGATTTTTTTAATACGTATATTACAATATAGTGTGTCACACAAAAATGACAGCCCTTGGTTTTTATTAACTACAATATTTTTCCATTGATAATTGTCCTTTATCCTGCATGCAAATAATCATCAACTATTTATTATGGTTTTAACTCCATTCAAGCGGATTTCAAATTAAACACGCCACCAGAATTATTACTGTCAGCTTTTTAAAAGGGCCAGAGTTGGTCGCATGAGGACAATTTCATTTTAACTATAGCAGGACTATCTCAAAAAGTTAAAGATATACCTAAATACAATTCACACCGTTTTAAAGGATGCCATAATATAATAATAATAATAATAATAATAATAATAATAATAATAATAATAATAATAATAATTTTATTATTCCGGCTTTTACAATGAATATACATTTTTCCGGTACCCATGTTCACAGTTAACTACACATTTGTTTCAACACATTTTTCCATTCTTGTCTGTTCATCCATATATCTTCTTCTATTTCCCACTCCCTCTTAGTTTCATTGATTCCCTGAATCCACGTAATATTTGGTCTACCCTTCTTTTTCCTTCCCTGTGGTTCCCAATCCATGATTATCTTAGGTAGTCTTCCATCTTCCATCCTTCTAATGTGTCCGTACCAATTTAATTGTTTCTTCTTTATAAAATCTAATATTGAATATTGTACCTGCATTTTTTCTTTTATATATGAATTTCTGATTTTATCCTTCCTGGATATTCTTGCAGCACGTCTCCAGCAGTCCATTTCAGTGGCTTTTTTTTTTATTTGTGCATTTAAAGCCCACACATCAGCTCCATAGGTAATAATGCTTCTGATTATTGTATTAAAAATATATTTTTTTGTTTCTTTGAAGATATGTTTGTCCCATACTATTCCATTTAGGGCAGATATAGCATACTTTCCTATATGGATACTCGTTTTTGATCTCTGTTTCTTGTTTTCATCTTTAGTAATTTTAATTCCCAAAAACTTATATTTTCAGTGTATTTAATTGTCCCTAAATAATAATAATAATATAATAATAATAATAATAATAATAATAACAATAATGAGATTCCTACGGGCTCTAAAAGGTTGTACAAGAGAAGAACATATTAGAAATGAGAATATTAGAGAGGAACTAAAAGTACAACCACTTCCTCAACAAATAGAAGAACACAGGAACATTGGATAGAACATCTGCAAAGAATGATAAGAGGGTAGGATACTAAAGATGGCACTGATGTATAATCCTGTAGGACGAAGATTGGTGGGAAGACCAAGAAGCGTTGGGCTGAACAGATGTGAGATCGGAACAGGCAAAGAACTAATCCGTGAAGGATAATGATGATTGTGGTGGTGATGATGATGATGATGATAATAATATAATAATAATAATAATAATAATAATAATAATAATAATAATAACAGCAATTAAATACAACATTTTAAATTCACAATGGGTTAAAGAAAGATGATGCACCATCTCCTCTGCTATTCAAATTTGTACTAGAGGATGTTATCAAATCTTTAGAGAAATAAGAGGGCATAGAACGTAATAATCTTCTTTTTCTTCTTCGTCACGGTTTAGGCTTATTTACTAGCCTGTTCCGGCTCCAAATTGCTGCTGTTTCCATCTTTTCTTTGGTCTTCCCAGACTTCTTCTTCCTCGTGGTGAATAGCTGTATGCTGCTTTTGGTATTTTATTCTGGGTCATTGTTGCCAAGTGTTCTTTCCAGTTTGTTCTGTATTTCACTATTGTTGAGTTTAATTCCTCTACTTTTAGTTGTAATAATAATAATAATAATAATAATAATAATAATAATAATAATAATAATAATATATCGGTTGTTTAATGTGTTTGGCATCGTCCGATTTCGGATAGCAATTTTATCGGTCAATCTAATCCAATCTCCTGGTTGATGTTTTGTTGATGTTTTTCCTTTATCATCATCATTATCATCTCCACTCTAAGGATTAGGCGATTCGCCTGTTCCGAATTCACAATGATTCCTTCCATCTCTTCCTAGGTCTTCCTACATCCCTTAATCCTTTTGGTTTATAATGATATGCTATCTTGGACAATCTTGATTCTTCCATTCTCTGAACATGCTGTTCCCAGCCGACGCGGTGTTGTTGAATTCTACCATTTATTGAATATATTTCTAATTCTC